>DWAO01000907.1:0-21732 GCA_018230605.1 Heliconius congener | reverse complement strand
ACTGAAAATCATAATAATTGAATATCGAAAATATATTAATCTAGATGAACCACATGTGTATCAACGTCTAAGAATAATTCATAATATAAATTTTTCTCTATTATCGTATCCGTAATTTTATCTATAAATATAAATATCTATTCGTGTTTAACATTGTTTTTTTTATTAATTAGTTATCATTTATATTTGCCACTTTCTGCCGAGTTCTGGAAGCATCGTTATGCCTCAATACCAGAGCGAAGAAAATGAAAATATAAATGTTAATAAATATTTTATTTTCTGGAATGGGGATAGAACTCATAACTAGTGCGTTTGCAGTCATACTTTGTGCCCCTACGCCAAGACTCTCTTTAAGTAGTTTAAGTCTTTTGGGAATAAACTTGATTTTACTGAGATGCTTACAACATAAATAAGTTGTAACAAGCGTATAAAAATTTCGACGTAGCTTGATGAGCTTAGATGTCAGAGCGCCTGGCCGGTTTCCAGGAGGCGCGGGTTCGATTCCCGCTACGTTCAAATTATTATACGTTTTATCAAGTATTTTTTTCCTCTAAATGTGGAATAACACTTTAAAAATTATTTTCATTTTGTTCCTAAAATTTGTTGTATTTAAAGAAAAATGTCTAGCTATATGGTATTTAGGGAGATGGTAAGCACTCGTGCACGGTAAGCGCATAAACTGCTATCCCGATATTAAATTTTGAAATCTCAGTGTTTATTATCATTACAAAAATTAAAAGCTAAAGTTTCAATGAAATAGTTGTATGAAATAACTTTTATAGCAATTAGTAAAATTTATGGAACTTAGTACTTTAAACTGATAGAACTTTTTTATTTATGAACCGATTGTAATAAAATAAGCCCTATATGTTAACAAAAGTTTGTCAGAATCCAATAATGAAAACAGCATTTAAATTGGTTAAGCCGATTCTGAGATTGGAAATAACAAACGCACAGACAAACATACAAACAGAAAAAACTAAAAAAATTATTGTTTTGTGTTCTATTACATTAATAAAGGTTATCAAAATCACTTTTTCTGAAATACCTTCCAAGTACGGACACCGATCCGTTACGATTTTATTATAAGTATAGGTAGATATAGATGAAATTACTGCTTGTAAAATTGTGACAACAAAAATAAATTTATTTATTAATTCTAATAACTTCAGCAATTAAGTTTTTTACATGAATTCTTCCATAATTCCCTGGTTAATACACCTCAGAGAGTCAGAGCCTCATGACAGTACTCCCGTATTTCTGCTTACCCTGCTATGTGCGGAAACTAAGTAGTAAGTAGCTAAGCTAATTATATAAAAACGTATTCGATAATCATTACTATAAGTATAAATGACACGACACGAATACGGGGTAAGGATGACAATGATGTTAGAAAACATCAATGTTGACATCGATGTCGAAGCTAAAGCATTGATGTTCGATAAAAATAAAAACATCGTTGTCAGCAACATCAATATTTTTTATTTGCACATACTACATACATAAAATCATCCTCAATAAATAAAAGAACTATAATATCAATCGACATTTTAATTAAATCAAAAATTAAAAAGTTACTAAAAATTTAAAACACTGGGGCGTAAAAACACATTATATGTGTAAATACTTTTTGTCAATCGATTTTAAAAATAATGGTTTTAAAAACACGTCTACATGACTAAATTTCAATGATGTGTCTTTTCTGACATCGATGTTACTATGTTTTATTTAATGCACATCGGTATTTTATCTGCTAACATCGATGTTGATCGAAAACCGATGATCGTTGGGCATCCCTAATCCGGGGCTGTAAATTGGTTAAAAAATTGTTGCAAATGACAAGTTATGAAATAACTAAATAAGATTATATTTGAATTTGACGTTTGATGGAGTGCATAAAGTAAACATGCGATTTATATTAAACAATTTCATAAAATTGTTAAAGAGTAAAAATCGTTAAAAATTAAGTGCGCTCAGTATGGTTATTTTCTAACTTTTACATTATAAGGCTTAGATAACTTATACAGTTATTAAATATTATACTTCTCACAAAATGTCTTATAACTTATAAACAGTCAGCTGAGTATTGATTTTAATACATTCGTCTAGGCTAGTGCAATAAATTATTTATATATATATATATTTTCCGTGAAAATGTCAGATCCGACTATTCAAACATTTTGTTGCCATCACACCGGTAATAAAGAAGATTTAGCAATCAAAATAATGGATGAATTTAATACAGAATCATATAATACTGTTTGCCTTGTTTCTTCAACGATTGGTATCTTAGGTTCTCTTTACCAGGTAAGAAACATCATTTTTTTTTTAAATATGTTATATATTTTTCTTTACAACTAGTCTAACATTTCTTTTTCAATTATCTCAAAAAAATCAAATAGATAATACCAAGAAATACATCAGATTCTTCCTATAGAGCGCAAAATTTACCTACTACTCGAGGTCGTCATATCATCATTTGGCTAGCTGTTGCAGATTTACTGGCGTCTCTAGGTACTATTTTAGCATACTATAATTGCATGTTAATATTCAAATTGCATGTCATTCAAATATCAAATGCTTTTTTCCAGGTGTTTTAGTTAGATCGTCTTTATGGTTACAATATAAAAATATTATGCCTATGCCCAATGATGATGTCAGTGTTTTATTTTGTAGTATTATATCTGTAAGTTCACAAATATCTGTTACAATATACTCATTACATCTATATAATTCTTATACTTATCTAAAGTTTCTTGATTACTGTATTTATTTATACTTTTATCATGTTATTTATGATTAAACAATCTACATAAAACTTAAAATATAATAGATATTCATTATATTTTAGGCTTGGACTCAATATTTTTATACAGCTACATGGTTTTGGACATTATTTTATGCAATAGACACTTGGAACTCAATTAGAGGCAATAATACACATCCAACACTCTATCATTCCTTAGCTTGGGGTCTACCTGCTGCTACTACAAGTATTGGCTTATCTATACTATACATTCCAAATGCTACGTAAGTAAGCATTATATTTCTATTTCTAAGCAGCTTATATTTCTATTGAGGAATTTGGTGAAGGAATTATGGTTAATTCACTCAATATTTAACTTAATCTAAATATCTTTTTTTATGTTGACTTACAAACTACTACATTTAGTAACTTAGGTAAGTAGGCAGAATATTGGTTTATCCAGTACTAAAGTTCTTCAATTACTTTAATTACTTTATAAAACCAAACCAAGGATATCAATTTAGATATAATTACATATATCCAAGAGTTGATTGTATTTAGTAACCACAATTGATATATTACAGTACACCTTTATGTTGCAGCAAATGGAGCTCTATTTATCTTACATATAAACAGACAGAAACTTATTTAATAAGTAATAAGTTGTGATGTGAAATATTTTTTACTAGATTATTTTGTAAGAAAGAGCAAGAAATATGAAAAGTACTGATAAAATATATTCATAATTTCTAATTAAAATCAAAACTCCTTTAAAAATATTTTGATTTTATTTTAGATGTCATAATATAACATCAATCTCAACAGCCTTTTTAAGAATATTGCCAAATTACTGTGCAACATATTTGCCTATTGCCATGGTTATGATAGTGAACCCTATTATATATGTTATGGCGAGTAAAAATATTGAGATGGCTGTAGCTCTACCTTTGGCTCAGGTAATTTTTTTATAGACTATTCTTGAAAAGTGATTTTTTAAACAGATATATAATAAACACAAAATTACCAGCCATTGTGATTAACCCTTGACTTTGATGAATGATTTTTTTGTAAGTTCCCCTTTAGTAAGACAGTGAGGCATTGATTTCTACAATTCCCCCTCTGTCTACCCAGCTATATATGGGTTACATACAGCACATAGATTAAAATATATTATTTTCTCATTATAATATTTTAGCATAACGCTATAAGAAAAAATTATAATTTTACAGTTTACCAGTAAAGAAAGAAGAGTTGTGGACACTTTAAGACTTAAATTCTTTTTAATAAATGTTGTATTTTATGTGTGTTGGCTGCCTAATCTTGTTAATGGTGTTTTGGTGTGGACAATGTGGTTTAACATGCCTGTTAAAGTCATTATTAGTATATGGTATATTATGGTAAGTGTGTAAAAGTATTTATTTTGGACAATAAAGATAAATAAATTGTAAAATGTATTGTATTGGTCACCTATAAAGTTTTACACCTTAAATTCATCCAAGTTACAAAAATTTTAATTCAATATGAAATTAAAATGTTTACTAAGTACCAAACTAATGAGTCTTAAGTTATTTTTAAAAGTATTATATTTTAAAACTATTTTTAAGTAATATATTATTAGTTTAAATTTGTTGAGGCCCGTTGTGAGGTCTTTGTGCGCATAAGTGTGCAACTAAAAGCCACGGTTATGTGTTATTCCCAATCAGAGGAATTAAATATTTAATATTATCATTTCCCGACTCTGGTAACGAGGCCTACTGCGGCATTAAACTCCGACCCTCCAAGCTCTCTGCATAACTTTTTATGTGGGGGATATAGTGTAAAAAACATATACTATATTAAAATTTTATGTAACTTTCAGGCTCTATTGAACCCAATGCAGGCTTTATTAAATGCAATGGTATATAGAAAATGGAGTCCTATAGAAAAGAAACTCAGACCAGCACATCCAAGTACACACAAAGATTTTAATTTTCAAGATGAACAGTCTCCCTTGCTCGGCTCTGAGCCTCCACGTCTGCCATTATCGGCAATACCACCAGCAATTAATAATTATGCGACATTATAATTTTTTTATATCTACACTATACAAGTTTGTAAAATGATAATAAAATTTTGCACTTTTTAATTATTTACATTTTTATTTTTATATAATAAGTTCTTATGTATTGAAATATTCAGATTTTTTCATTGCAATAATAACTAAAAAAAATTAAAGTAACTATAATATTAAAGGGGGAAGTTGAAACCAACCAGAAGTTAATTATGTTATACAACCTGAATGTTCCCCAACACTAGCAAGAACTATAAGGGAATGAAATTTGGATGGTTACTTTGGCAGTTATTAGGTAAATAAAATAGTACCTAACTATCGTTAAATTATAAAGTTTTTTTTTTAATTTTTTTGGAAATAATATAAGAGATTATCCATTGCCAGACATTTAGTATAATTTTATTCAGCCAACCAGACCTCTAAACCCTAATAAATTACAAGCGCCTACAAATATGATATAGCAAAGTTACAACAAGAATTAATATTCATTTTAATCAATTAATATGAAGAGGTTAAGACAAAGCGCAGCGTTGAGATCTGCCACTCGACACGCTATGCCTCCAGAACTCGATGGAAAGTGGGGAACAGTGTCTTAACACTAGGTTCCCTCTGCCTACCCTGCTGTGTGCGGGATACAGCGTGAAGCTGATTTTTTTTAATGATGAAAACCGGTGGAAATTTAAGAGGGATCGGGCAGGGGGGGGGGGTCGGGTTCAAACCGTGTTAAGTGTCTGGCAATGGATAACTACATTTCTAATGTTACTGCCAACAAAAAATATTAAAAAATAGAGCTTTATAATTTAACAATAGTTACGTAATATTTTTGCACTTAATATAGCCAATTGCTGTCAAAGTAACCCACCATCCAAATTTATTTCCAAATTTCATATTTAGACTGTAAGCTTACAATCAATGAATACTTTACAATAAATACAGCATTGTTGGTTATATATTTATTTTCTTATAATATATATTTACAAAATATATACTTATTCATAATGGTTGCTATCACATATTTATATATTATGATCATTTTCCGGTGGAGCCATGGTTAGATCAGTAACGTCTTTCACAATCATATGAGCTATTTGCCAAGCCATTTCTTCTTCTACTTTGGATGTATTAGTTGGCACAAATTTGCTTACCATTTTTTTTAGCACCGACTTGTCTTTTTTGTCTGGATCAGGTTCAAATTTAGATTCAAATCTTCCTAAACTATTAATCCTACCTAGACTTAAACCATCATATTTTTTTCTTTGCCATAGAGAGTCAGCATTATATAGCTGATTAGAATCAATTGTCATATCAGGTACAGAATGATTGCGCTTTTTTCTAAAGTGAGGGTCACCCATTGCTAATAGAGTATTTCGAGTACTTACACTAAATTCACTGCTACAGTCAGAATGTGATTTATAATTGGGGGACCACAATTGATCAACTGACTTAATCATTTCTGACAAATAAGTATAATATAACTCAGATCCTAAAAAGGTTTTGACATATTTGTTAAGAGTTTGAAATATCATTTTATAGGGTGTATCAAAGCAGGTATTAATTAAGTTAAGTTCACTACATATATCACTTTCAACCTTCAAGCGAATATCTTTTGAGAAACCAAGAGGATTTGTTGCTTGAAGTGAAAAATATTTATCATAAAGTACTATGGCATCTCCCTGAGCTGGTTCAAGGTTGGATTTATTATCATTCATTAAATTGTCTCTAAAATGCATTACAGCTATTAAAAACTCAAGTAAATTGCTGCGTGATTCTTGTTCTAAGAATTCTGTGAAATAAAATAATATTGTGTCATTGTAAAGAATATCCTTAAGATTAATGCAGCCACTGGTTAAAATATCTATCTGAGATTTTATATAGAGAGGACTGTTTTGAAAGCCACTAAAGTAATTTTGCTCTATTTGCTGATATAATGAATCTAAAACGGGCTTGAAGCAATCTTCCTTCACACCTTCAGGTTGACAAATATTTGAAATTACTGTTTTTCTTATGGCATCAGTTAAATCTAATTGTATAGGAGCTTCTAAAGCTATATATTTCTTAAATAAGCTTATAGCTCTATCAGTTATATCAGTCATAACACCACTGATTTCATTGATATTTTCATTTGTAAATTGATAATCAGTTTCTAAATTTTTTGTTAAATCTATGCAAGAACTTGCAGAGCTTTCACTGTTAGTTTTTCTTAAATTAGTTGTGTTTGTTTTCCAACCAAATTTATGAAACACAAAATTATCACAATTTTTTTCAAGCTCATTATCATTTCCATGGTTATCTAAGCTTTTTGTATGACTTATTTTAGGATGTCTACCTTCATTTACGTTACCGCATGTTGTTTCCAATTTGAATTTTTCTAATTCAAGCCAGCACTTTAAAAGATTTTGTTTACCAATATTTTCCATGTACATCATAAAATAATTAATAGCAGTTTTATCAATGAGTATGTCATAAAGACTTATTGACAATTTAGATTTTTTGTCAAAAACATTTAAATTATCTGGAAATAACAATATAAAAATTAAATAATTGTTGCTATATTATTTTGAAATGTATGTTCTTTAGCATTATATAAATACCATCGCTATTTTCGTGCAGATCCATACACAGAGAAAAATGGGAGTTTTCACCCAAAAGAGTTTCAGGTGGTCGTACTGGGCAGCCAGTTTTTCCTTTGGCTGAAAATAATCGAATTACTCGGAAATTAACAATAGAAAGTTTATTACATCAATAACAAACGCGAAAACATAAATACAAACCTGCACTTTTCCAAAACTTAATCATTTTCTAAACAGTACGTTATTTGGAGTTTTGTCTATAAAATAAAAGCAGACACAATAGTCTACATAAATTTGTAAGTCGTTCCATTAAGGTAAATAGAATTTAATAACTATTTTGTAAATAAAGTATAATAACATTCCTACGTATAATAACAATGACAAGTGTCAAACGTCAAAATGACGTAATTGTAGTCTATACGACGTATAACGTTGATAACAGTCTTCATAGAGTAGTGCAACTATGGATTTGAAGAATAATATGATTTATATGACCTTCTGAACTACATAATTCCTAAATTACGGCGTACTAGTATGCAAAGTAATTAAGTTAAACTTTCAAAAAAGCGGCAAGAAATAAAATTAGATGTGAAAATAAAAAGGGAGCTTAGACTTATATAGTTAAAAGATTTTTTAAAACTATTGAAAACAACATGTTATACAACTATATTATTTATCCTGAAACATATAAATAGTGCTTAATTTGATTATTTTCTTTAAAGTGTCTTAGATTGGATTTCTTTCTCAATTGAAATATTTTAAATATAACAATAACAATCTCCTCCTGACCGTTTTCGGCCACAGCGACTAACATCTGGCTAACAATAGCTTCGTCGATGAGTTCTAATGTGACTAACATAACTAACCGATTTTTGCAGAAAAAGTGCGGCCATATTCACATGCATGTCAGCACTCCCACAATAACTATCAGATTTATGCTACAATAACTGCTTTTTTCATATCTTATAAATAAGTCACAATAAATATATAATATAGCTTCTCCCCTCCCCAACAGATGAAGAGGGTGTCGCTGTATGCAACATTAAACTCAAGTTCGGAAAATCAATCGTAATCGTGCAAAATTGTAACCGTTCAAAGAGGATTGGATGGTGGAGGAAGACGAAAAAGATTGTAAATATGCTATTATTTTAGTAATATTTAACAATTAAGTAAAAACTTCAAGTTAAAAAAATACATTTTAGGTTCAATCACTACTCGCATACGAATGTTATGCTACTCTTTGACATCGTTGTTTTCTGCTGCTTTATTTGATGAAATAGTATCTGTTTAGTATCTGTATAATCAATCTGTTGGGAAATGCAGCATAATAAAAATATAGGTGGTAAGAGAGGGAAGCCGTGAGTACGCAGCTAGTGGTAAAATAATCTAAACTGCGTTGCACACATATATTAGAATAAGAACGTATTAAATATTGTTCCAAGTAAATAATTTGAAATATCATTTAAAATATATATATTTATTTTAAAATGAATAACATTGTATTTAATAAATAATCGTGCGTGGTAATCAAGCGGCCGAAGCCGCTGGTGGGTAGGTAATATTTTCAATGAGAGTCTACATTAAGCGGTTAGCTAGCTCACGCCATATCTCCGAGTTCTTATAAGTGGACTATCCATAACTTCATAGGCAAACCAGTTATAACAATTTTACAGGCTTACGCTCGTAACGACGACTATCTTGTTGATCTGCAGACGAGATCGAGTGCTTAGAAATCTTCAAGATTGAGTAAATATACATTATAGTATACATAATTTTAACTATATATTACTTAATATTTTATAGCAATCATAACTTTTCAATCTGTAGTATCGATTGATGCAGATCGAATGTCAAAACTAATAAATAAAATAAAAAAGCCTTTATTGTTCTTTATACATAATAGATGCCCTAATATACTATTTATACTTTTTATTGTTTTTACTATATTCCTATTCTATTCTAATAATAACATAATGTTTTAAATCTAATAATATGATCATAAACGTGTAAAATCTTTAAAAAATATAATTCTTAGCTCAAACTTACATTACTTTTATCTAGTGCGACTTATTTTTTTCCTCAATGTTCTCATTTACTTCTAGACCTGATCATTGTTTCCTCTGTAGACCATGTACATTCCCATGACCAACTCTCCGCCGAAGCTTTTTCCTATTACGACTTCATTTACCTCTTCTATGTTGATAGGATCACCAAAATTAAAACCTACGGTTATCACGCGTCGCAACTTTGATATTTTTTTAAAATAAATATAAATAGTTTCACGCTGTATCCCGCACACAGCAGGATAGGCAGAGGGAACTTAGTGTTAAGACACTCCGTTCCCCACTTTCCACCGAAATCTGGAGGCATTGCGTATTGAGTGGCAGAACTTACCTCGACACCAGAGCGAAGAAATGAAAATAGAAAATTTTTGACAATCCAAAATAACATTAATTTTATTGGCTGGGAAAGTGTTTATGCCGTGTCAACAGTGGATTTGAAATTTAACATATTCAATTCTATTTTAATTGAGCTATTTGATGTGCATGCACCCTTAAGACCTAAAAAACTTAAACACTTCCCTGCTGCTTATCACGAAAAGTACCACCAACCTACAATCATCATGGCGATTAGCTAACAGAGTGTACGTTATCATAATAAGATTTTCATATCTTGTTACCTTAAAGCAGACGTTTCGAAGGAAGGAATTGTTTTTCAATATTTACTAACACTTTAACCAATTTTTTCATCTATACGCTGAGGATATGCAAATATATGTATCATAACCTATTGAAGCCATACCAGACACTATTGAACAGATTAATCGTGATCTCCAATTAATATTTGTATACTAAAATAAATAACGTCTATGTATAATATATATAAAACAAATCTTATTATCTTATTTGTATGTCTTATGTACATTTTACTCTTTATTATTTTATGCACTACCAAAATTTCATGTACCTACTACCTGTAAGAGATCACTAATAGTGATAATGTCGCCTTTGCATACTAGCTCCAAGTTAGTAGTTATTTAAATTTGTCTTGTAAAATGTTTATTTCCTTTTTGTATGTAATAGTTTTATCTATCTAACTAAATTCATGTTAGATACATATAACCAATTTTTAATATAAATCTTCATTGATCCGCCACCTCGAAAAAGGACTATAATTGTCTATCTTGGGAGGTCAATATTAAAAGTATTATTTATTATGTTAGTAAGAGAAAACTGTACTGCCGCCGATGAACGATAATCTGTAACGATTTGTCAAACACACGATCGATAAATCTGCAAGTTTGCACACCTTAATCGTTATGCACACAAACATTTTTTTATCGTTACATATGTAGCAGGCAGTATACAAGTTAAATGCGCTGTCCATCATTTAATATCATAACGCAAAGTGTGACGA
Organism: Heliconius congener; assembly: GCA_018230605.1. Classification (NCBI taxonomy): domain Eukaryota; kingdom Metazoa; phylum Arthropoda; class Insecta; order Lepidoptera; family Nymphalidae; genus Heliconius; species Heliconius congener. The sequence continues at coordinate 10,949 of DWAO01000907.1, read as the reverse complement.
AATTGCCCGCAAAACAGAGATTTAATAGAGATGTAAAAAACTATACCTAGGCCTACAGAAACACTAGCACAAAAACGATCGTTCCAATTTGAGTTCGATATCTACTCGGGAAAACAAAACTATTCTCATTTAAATGTGTGTCTGATATAAAATATGAAAATGCTATTTATTATACGCAGTAAATTAAGCCTATTAACCTTAAACCTATATGGTGATGAAACAGTAAAAAATGTGTCTGTATATTAGATATTGTAGGTATTTGATAAAAAAAAATATACGGGATTATAATTCGTCTTTGTCAGTTTGTGTATTTGTCAGTACACGTATATTTTCAGAGCTAATGGACTGATTTGAACGAAACTTTTTTTGTTGTAGTTGTTTGGATGGAATTCTAGGCCATATTTAGTATTGATGACTGAAACACGTGATGTGGATATATATAATAATAGCTCAGCTAAAATACAAGAAATAATGAAATGCCTCCTTAACAAAAGTTGTTAAAGCGTAATGAGCGTTTTGCATTTTTTTATACATAGGTATACACATAAGTAAAATTAAAGTGCCTATCTGTGATTTCCAAATAAGCGTCTTTTTCAAGTGTATATAGTTATTTAAACAAACAATTATTTTTGTCTATATTTCTGTATCTCTGGTACAATTGAAAAGATTTCTGTGATACCTTATATCTAGATAGATATAAAACTAAAAATAAGTAAAAAAAATCTATTAAATATGAACGAGCAAAATCTAATAAAACTTTAAGTAACGATTTATTAAGTTCATAACAGCAATAACCATAGTAAAATAATCAATTTACTCAAATAATCTATATATCTATACTAATATAATAAAGCGGAAGAGTTTTTGTTTAAACGCTAAGATCTCTGGAACTACTGGTTGGATTTCGGTTGTCGATGACATCCTCTTAAGCAGCCACGTAGTAGTTGTACTTTCTAAAATTATGAAAAATGATTGAATGTGTAAATTATATAAACCATATGTTGGGAAATGCAGTATAATAAAAAAATAGAAAATAATATTAGTTCTTGTAAAAAAAATATTGTCATTAAAGTAAAATATTTTTTTCTAATCTAGGTATATTCACTAGATTATTTTGATATAAAAATACATATGTAATAAATATTTTTAAAAATAGAACAAATGTGCTATTTTTAATGATTTGCGATCTTTACGCAATCCAACGAACGCAATGCACTAGCGGAGGCTATCGACCTTCTCACGGTTACTTGAAATAACTGTTATGTTGATGGAAATAACTTAAAGCACAAAGCACGCAGGGCAGCTGCCGACGATGCTTAGCCAGTTGTGCAAGTTCGCGGGACTCGGACGGAACGAGCTTATTGTCTCAAAAATGTTACTTGTTTATTTTGTTTTTCTCTTGTCAAGTTATGGGGAGTCATCTCTGATAGATCAGCGGCAAGATGGAGATTTTAATGTACAAGTCGACGTTAAGGATGTTCAAATATTTGCAGTGATGAAGGGCGAAAAAGAAGAATATGTGGTAATATTTATATTAAATAAATACATAAATACAGCGATAGAGCTTGTTATTTTGAATTTAGGAATGTATTTTGAATGTGCATTTCAGTAAAATTCGTAAAAATATTAAATCTTTATAGTTATTTTAAGTTAAATTCTTAATAAAAGATTTTTAGTTAAATTGTGAATAAAAGTTTGATTATTGTATAAATATAATAAACCATTATACATCCATTTAATAACAGAAATATAAATATTTACAGGATTATGATTATGCATATGACTACTCGGAATTCACAATAAAACCACAAAATCGAACGACGATTAAACCGATTAACGGTATGAGTACTTCTACACAGAGAATACAGACCACCTTGAATAATTCAGTGCCCGCTATAGCAATAGGAGAAAATACGACAGCATCATACGCAGAGGAACTTACTACCTCAACAAGCTCAGATAATGGTACCACTAATGCTCCAATAAAAAAAATATCTGATACAAATCTAATGATATTCAATGTCACGAGTACTCCGATTACACCAAAATTAAACACGACTGCAAAAAATTGTAAACGAGGTTTTGTTTTAAACGAAAAAGGAAATTGCCAGCTCAAACTCAATAGTACAGGAACGGGCAATGCGTAAGTATATAAATTCAGAAGATTGTAGAAACATTCACTTAGGTCGTTGTATATTTTTGCTTTTTTTTATTTATAGAACAACTGCAAAATTTTTAAGTCTTCGTTTTTGGTTAAAGACTTAGTATAAAAAATCGTTTATTTCATTTCATGCAAACATTTAAGTGTTTTAAATAATTTAATTTATAGAAAAAAACAAGAGATATCATTTGTTGACTAGTTAATCATCATATTATTGAGTATGTTTGCATATAGATAGATATTATAAGGTTTTTTTGCCTGGCCATGGTCAAATATGATAGATTTATATTGTTAAGGTAATTTTATATTAAGTTTAGTTGAATGAAGTAAATAAATTGGTAACTAAATAAAAGTCGTCTTGGACAGTGATAGCGTGTTGAGCGTAGATAAACGTGACGGTCGTGGGTTAGATTGCCATATATATAATTTAACATTTTCATATCTTCGTTCTGACAACAAGACAAAGTGCGGCGCTGATTTCCGCCATTAAGACGTTTAATAGAATTAGGCGGAAAGTGTGCAACGGAGTGTCTTAACTATAGATTCCCTCTGCGTACCCTAAATCCACATCAAACATACATTGATGTTTCGATTTCCGTAAATCATAATAATAAATTGTTTTTTCACTTCATTAGCTGCAATAAGTCAATTTTTAAGAATTCAAAATATTTTTTAAGAACTTGTAAGCTGTATATTTCATTCACTATTCACTCGAATTCGGAATGTCCGTGTCAGTGGAACCAAACATCGAACCAACGATATACTTGTTTGCTGCAGAAAATATATATATAATAATATCTTCAATAAACATAAGAGCAAATTGCAATGGAAATATAATTAAATGTAAATTGAGTTGCATGTTTAATATACTAAAGTATATTGTATACTATTCTTATTATTGTGTATTAATGTTATTATATTCAATTTTATTTCTTTACTAGTGACCCGCTTGTACTACACAATTATTTATTTTCTCATCTAAATTACAATATCCATATGGCATACCTGGTTTCTGCCAATTCAATATAAAACCGTTTAAAAACAGTTATTTTATGGCAATTTTGCCACATACAATACTTTATCTCTTTTTTATATTTATAAACAGATTTAAATAAAACCAACACTAAATATCAAAGAAAGTTTGCCTAAATACAATAGTTAAAACTGCATTTAAATTGGTTAAGCTGTTTCTGAGATTAGAAATTGACAAAAATTTATAAAAATTATTATTAGGGTTCTCTTATATTTTCCATGTATGTCAGTAACAAGTTACAATTTAATTATATATAGATAACAAGTAAACATAATTTGTAACTTTTAATTGAAATAATAAATGTTTAATAAATATCTTTTTTTTGCAGGTTACTAAAATTAGTGAAATTATCACATAAATTAAAATTAAGAAGAGAAAACAAGAGCAATCAAAATCCATGATCAAATGTTTATTCCTTAAAAGCATCCATATTATATATAAAATTGTGTATTCATCAATTATGTGATTGTAAATAAGAAGACAGTAAGAAGAAGACAGAAGGCAATAAATATTTCATTTGAATATTTTTCTTATTTTTAATCCATATATTTCAAGAAATGTTAATCGGGATTTTCAAAACTTGAGCATTATTACATGGAAGTTATTTTTTTTATTATACTTCTTTTAAAATTAAACTAAATAATGTTATTTAATAATTTATTTGTAAAATATGTGCATGTGCAGTGAATTGTGCTTAATATAGTAATATCCTATATGGGACGGGCACTAGTTTTTCATTTGTTTTGTACTATTTGGCTTGAGCTTTCAAAGGATATTTTTTTATTTAAAATATAAAAACAAAGCTGCGATATACAGAAACATGAATTTACAGCATTTTACATATGTATTATCAATAAATAACACATTAATTTAATTATTTGTTAAAGTTTGCAAAGACAAAACAATAATGGAATAAAAGCACCAATTGTAATGAACACAGGAATTAACACAGAATTATCATCTGTTGAGTAAGGATCGGGCTGTTTGGGGCCACTTGCGCGATGTGCCTTTGCAGATTTTTCTTCTACTTCTTCTCTAGGTTCTTCAGTTTCTGCTTCAGGCCAAACTATCGGTGGTAATTTGGGTACTTCATCAATTGTTCCTCTCATTACAAACAAAGCATTGATTTTTGGATTATCTCTGTAACCTTTAATGAATTCTACTTTTATCTTACCACCTCTTATATCAGATTCTTCGTCGTTGTAGTATAATTTACCATTTTTTATGGAATATGGTACATATTCATCATGTGCTACTCCACGTCCAACCTTGCCAAAAATATCTAAGTCTGCTACAATTGTATGATCTCCATTTAGAACCACGTCAAAAACTTTCATATTGGGTGCATTAAAATAAACTTCACTAAACTTAAGCACTAAAACATAATCGCCATCTCTATTAGCAGGTATATCATAACCAAAAGTGCTATGGTGATATCGTTCAGTTTGGTATAATATTTCATCTTTGGAATTTACTCTTCCTATCATAACTAACTGTTTTCCATAATCAGATGCGGTGCCTACTCTACCTTGCAGAGGATCCTTCTCATAATGGATGCCGTATATATCTGTATGGGCTGGACCACCTGCATTAACAGCATATATTATTTCTCCCAAACCAGTAGCGCTTTCTAATAGGCAGGAAACTAATACAATAGGAAATACTAAAAATCGAGACATATTTTTTGAAAACGAATACAATAATGTCGTGAATGAATACAATTATCTACTTATTACTTCCCAAATGTTGTTTTAGCACATTGTTTTCGCAAATATTATATATTTGCGTGTGTATAAATAACCGGCGAACCACGAGCTTTCCATCAATATATTCCAAATAGTCACTAACACAGAACACATATACCCAAAGGGTTACTAAATTACAATTTGTAGTTTTGTTAAGTATTGCCAATATGAAATATAAAAAGTCGCAGATAAATAAGATTTTTTTATCATTCATACATTTTAAAATAAATAAATACTAATACGGTAAATATTTTTAATTTAAGTTGTTTTTTTTATTATTATGAATATTTATTTTTCAATAAATTGTAAGACTTTTTTACGATACATTTTTTTTAAAAATAATATTAAAGCATAAGTTATTTATTAAGAGATACATATATTAGTGTCTTATACTATATTTTATGAAAAGTTGATAGTAATGTAATAAATAGTACCAATTAATACGACTGGCAATTATCTACTGAATGTTTTGTACTTTATCCTTAAAGTTGCATGTTTATGACAATTAATAAAAGCGTTTGTAAATTAGTTTCATTTTAATTATTTAGCTCTCGTTTTATCCTTAGCAAGAGAAGGAGAATAGATACTGTATTTTCACGACCGAGGTTGCCTGCTGATGCTTCTCTTACCATTCACTCCTACTTCCTAAATTTTTTTAGCTATTCTTTCATCACACATTGCTTCGATGTGATCTAACTTATTTTGGTTTAATAAACTGCTTGCCGTAGTTCTGCATCGTATCGTCGCGCTAGGACAACATAGAGAGTCGTCGGTCCGAGGGACCTGCGACAGTAACAATTGTAGGGGCGCAAAATAAACGTTTGGATCCACTGTTTATATTGCACGAGGTTCTCGGGAATGCGGCGACGAACAGTTGAAACCCCAAAATCTGATCAAAATTGTAATTCAAACTTTTGTTAAATTTGCTATTTTAAGTCGTTAATCTTATTATTAGTCGGTCGTTAATTTCGTTGTATTTCAATCGATAGAGGTTTTTGTATCGCTGTTGCATTGTTGACAACTTTTCAGTTCAGATAGTTGTACATTGGTCTTCGAATGTGCAACTATCTGAAATTGGGATAAATTAACCTTTTATAACTTTATAACTTTTATTGGAAAATAATACTGAATATATAAATAAGCATTTACCAAATGCAAAAGCTTGCTTTATAGAGTTGAACAAACATTACATACAATTTTTGTAATGGCCAATTAGTCTTTTTGGTACAATAGTTTTGCGGTTGACCTGATTCAATAAGTTATTTTATTTTGACTAAAAATATTGCTAACAAGCAATTGTTTTAAAGCAGTACAGATTTAAAAATGTATTTCAATATTTAAAAATCATTCGTGTCGCAGGGGCACAAGCGTTTGACTGTAAACGCGGCTGGATGTTGGTTCGATTTCCACTCAAGGAATTGAAATGTTCAATATTTTCATTTCTTCGTTCTGGTAACGCGGCAAAATGCTGCGCTGAGTTCCGCCACTCAACACGTAATACCTCCAGAATTCGGCGGATAGTGTGAAACAGAGGTGTCTTAATGGGAACGGAGTGCCTTAACACTAGATTCCTAGGGTCCCTCTGCTTGCTATGTGAGGGATACAGCGTGAATCGTAAACAAAGAAAAAAAATATTTGTACTTATTACTGATTTCGATTGACTACTGCCCTGAGAAGATAATCTATCAATACTTATAATAAAATCGTAACTGATCGGTGTCTATACATGGAACATAATAGGTCGGGGCAAAAGTATTTTCCCATTTTGAATGTATTATTAGTAATCAAACTTCATTGGCTGTACTGAATGTAACTGGCTGGTTTTAATATCATTAAATGTGACATTCTGAAGATGCAATAAATAAAAAATAAAAAAAATAGGTTCCCATCATTTTTCAATTATTATTTCTAGCAAGCAAAATGAACGTAGGTATTTGACGAAGAAATTCGGTACATTTTAAAGTTTTATTTCAAAAAAGGTAAAAATATGACGAACGCCGCAAAAAAGTTTGTGCGAATAACGGACCTAATGCGGTATCAATAAGGGTAGTACAAATGTGGTTCAAGCGTTTAATAGCTACGACATTGCTGAAGAACTAGACGTTGACCATAAAAAAGTTTTACGTCATTTACGAAAGCCTACAAGAAAAAACTTGCCATTTGGGTACCACATGATCTCACTGAGAGAAACAAACAATTACGGGTGATGAAAAATGAGTGACTAACGATTAGAATGTGCAGATTTATGATTCCCCAATAAAATTACCTTAAGCAGCAATTTCTCAATGATAGATTGGGATTTGTGGAGTAATATATTATCCATGTTATAACCCGGATTTTTTGCGAAATTGGAATTTATGTGGGAGAAACTACGTTTGAAGTATGCGCGCAGTTACGGTGTACATAGACATGTAAAATAACTAAACATTTTCTATTAAATATGACAATTTTTGCAACAAAAATCAAAATCAAATGAATTCCCAAAAGACCTAAATTACGACAGATAAGATGAGAGATGAGATAAGATTTATTTAATGCATAAGAGTATAGATAACCAAACTAAAATAATTAATCCATTTTTAGGGTTGTGTATCTCATAAGACAAAATATATATATATATATATATAAACGGATTTATTATAAGATTTTTATCACATAATAAATCCGTTATAAAAACATAGAGGGTTGAAGATTTAAAGATTGAGGTGTACTGTCGATACAATAGAATATTCAAAACGAAAATTAATTACATTACAAGCGTGTTTGTCGATTACTAGCTCTCAGAATATGAGTCGGGCCAGTGGCTGCTGTCATATGATATTATCGATATTTTCATCAGGGTGCCTTAATTCATAATCTATATTACCCATCGGGGGATGACAGATACATGAGACGACGTTTAATGGATAAGTAACTTTGATCTTTAATCTTATATGGATATAACAAAACGGAATAGTAGAGCAATTAATAAAATTCATTAATTTACTTTACAATGACATTTAAGGAGAAGATCTTAATATTAAAAAAAAAAATTAATAAATTTATTGAATAGCACATTGTTACTTGTAATTAATATTTATAATTCAACTAAATTGTTTCGAAAAAATTGTAACCTTCAATTAACTCTTCTTTTGTATTATACAAAATACTAATAAGAGTATGCAATTTGTCCCCAATGTTTTCATATGTCGTTATCGCGTAAAGTAATCAACATTAACTCGAAATCAATTCAATTATTATCATTGAATTGTCATTATTTTGTATAGTACAAAGGTGGAGTTAATCGACTTAAAATTTTAAGAAATGTTCGCACACAGCAGGGTAAGCAGAGGGAAGCTAGAATTAAGACACTCCTTTCCTCAGTTTCTGCAACTTTTTTTCGAGGCATTGCGTGTTGAGTTTTGGAACTTAACGCCAGGCTTTTGCTTTGGTACCAGTACAGCAAAGAAATGAAAATATTAATAAATAGTAAGTCATTCACTCGATTGGAGATAGAACCCACAAACGTTGCGTTACAGTCACATACTTGTGGCCCCAGGCCACAACGATCTCATATAAAGATCATTTATAAACAACAATGTGCTATTTAATTACAAGTAACTTAGTAACAGCTCTCGCTTGCACGCTGGGTTCAGGCGGAACGTGACAATGAGTTATGCTTTATGCCGGTGCTCATTGATTTATAAAACGTTATCAAAAATTCACGAGCAGTTTCATCAAACAAAAATTATTTACTTGCGCCACGATGGCCTAGTCCTACTGTCGACTGACTATCGTGATGGTCATAATGAATTATGGGAATTGAAACAAGTCAAAATAATAAAATAGAAAAAAAGTAGCAATTCATTCGTTCAAATAATATAAAATATTGTGTAACTTATGAAAGACTTATGTTTTTTGACCTTATAGTCCTTAATATAAAATGACTTAATCTTGCATAATATGTAAGGCAAGCCACTTTCTCTTTATGACGGCTTTACATAATGACATCAATTTCACACTTGATGAAAGTTAGCGTTCCGCACACCAACTACGCCTGTAGATAGCGGTCTTAAATTACCAAGCAACTTGAGATTTGGTGGCAGGCTGTTATAATAAGTATGTTAGTAATATGAAGAAACATATTTAAATATCTAAGTATATTTTCATATATTGGTACATTTTGTAGGGACAGATAAGATTTAAATAATAAAGTAGATTAAATAAAAAGATTAGTCCCAAAATGAGGCTAATCGTGGCGGAGGGGCAACAGTGTGTGACTGTAAACACGATTGGATGTTGGGTCGATGCCCACTTGAGAAAATTAAATATTTGAGCCAAAGCGCAGCGTTGAGTTTCGCAACACACACTCAAAATTCCCTTATACCTTAGAGAAGTAGAAACCTTAGAGTATTTAATCAGCTTCAAACTATATCCCGCACACAGTTCGTTCCCCATTTTCAGCCAAATTTTGTATTTAGTACGAAAATAATCTAAAGCACGAAAAATTTCTTAACTCGAAAAGTTATTTATTAGAAATACTCAATTTATATTTCATATTTATATATTTACCTGAATTCACCTTATCCACCTTTACCTTTTTAATTTGTGTAAATTTGAATTTACCTATGATATACTCTTTATTGGATCGGTTCAGATTCGTTTATAGGAAAATACAGAACAGACTAGTTTTTTATTTATTAGTAAAGTATTGGGTGATATAATTGATGGATGATATAAAAATTTGGATACTGTTTAACCACACCTTTACATTGTTTCTTTTAACAATAAATGTGCATTGAGTTATTTTGGTAATTAGAACCTACTAGATAATAATTACATAATGATAAAAACTAATAATTAACAGACACCAGGCGTGGCGCAGGGGCACAAGCGTGTTACTGTAAATGCGACAGGTTTTCCATTTCGACTCGAGAAAATGAAATATTTAATATTTTAATTTTTTTTGCTCTGGTGACGTCAACGTGAGTTGACGAGACAAGACGAGACGAGACGAGAGTGAGTCAAGTGAGTTCCGCCCATCAACACGCAATGCTTCCAGAATTTGGCGGCAAGTAAGGAGGGGAGCGTCTTAGCGCTGGTAACTTAAACCTCTGTCCACTATGTTTGCGGGAAACAATTAAAATAAAAACTAATCAAATTTAATTAAAGATATACTTTAAGTTGTAACTTAATAAATACTAGTACATAAAGTAAAAGAATATTACCTTATTATTATGTAATATTACGTCTGCTAATATTATCTCACAAACATAAATATTCTGGATAAGCACACCTGTATGCCACCTATTTGAATACATAGATAATAATTTCACCGATCATTATTCCATGGCACACAAAAATCTATCAATTATTCTTCTTCATACATAAGAAGGACATTCATCAATCATAATATGAAAGGCCAGGTCGTATACTTCATTCAGTTTTGGAATATTACGATGGTCAGCGGCGATCGCTTTGCTGAATATATAATATATTAGGAAGATTGCGTCATTTTTATCAAAGCTTTATATGTGTTGACGCCCTTAGTTGTGTGAAAAAGTAGGTGCGACATTAAGTTGATGTCATGATGAAAGATGTAGTTATATAAATGTTGGAAGTTATCGCTTAGTTTGGGTAATTTATTTTAAAATGTGATATGTTCAACATTTTTGCTAGCTTTGGCATGTTAGGTGCTTTTTATATTCTTATAAAATTAGTGAAGTGAAGGTCTGTACTAGCCAACATACAACAACAAAATTTCGCTGTCACCTCCTCGACTATCAGATAGCTTAAATAGCGTGGGCTTAGTATGTTTACCGAGATTGGTCTCATCTGCGTCTTAAGAAGTTTTTTAATTAACCTGATCTGGTCAGAGCCAGACTACGATATCTTTACAATAATTCAAACTTAAGTTTTTGTTAAAAATAGGTTTCACTCTTAGTTGAATGTGTGATATAAAAGGCCAGTCGTAGTGCAGGGGCACAAAGTGTGACTGTAAAACCGACTGGTTGTGAGTTCGATCCCCACT
>DWAO01000906.1:0-21734 GCA_018230605.1 Heliconius congener | reverse complement strand
ATTAATTTTTCATTCCTTCTAACGCTACCTAGAACATCCCTGACACTCTCCCAAAACTCCTCAAGTTCGCATAATAGGACTGAGGATACTGGTGCATACGCTACTAACAAGAACACTCTTGTTAACCCCAGCTTGAAGCGAACCCAAAGCAGTCTCGGGTTAATCACCTTTATATTTTAGTAGATTATTTAAAAGTTTCATTACTTATATTTCATGTCTTTATTAACAATTCAGTTTAATAAAAAAATAATGCATGTTCAATGGCAGAATTGAACATTGCACTTTTGAAAATATTAATAAACAATAATTCATTCCATGCAAGTGGGAATCAAAACCACAACTGTCATGTTAGTCACACGCTTGTGCCCCGGCACCACAACTGCCTCAACACAGAGGAGTTTCATTCATTTATTATTCATTTATTACTGATACTTCAGAGAAGTAATAATAAGAAAAACATAATCCCTTTTTAATCAAGTAACAAATAAAAATACCCTAATTAGTTTTATGTTTTACCAAAGAGATTACAAAATTTAAAAAATTATAACCTTTCCATTTGTGTTATAAAATAAAATTTACCTACTTTAATTTCTTGATAATCTTTTTCAATGCTTGATTCAACATTTACATTACTCATCTCAGTCTTGCTTTTTATATCATAGTTTTGCAAGCGTATTTCCATATCGCTTATTTGGTCAATTAAGCTGCTTTCTCTGTTATATAAATTATCTAAATCTTTAGCAAGATTTTCACTTTTGAACATTTCAGATTTTAGTTGTTCATTTAATTCATAAACATAATGTTCATAATGGGACTGTATTTGGTCTCTTTCTTTCTGCAATGCTTCAATTTTTTGTTCCAAATTGAGAATATTTTGCAATAAGCCATTATCCTCTGAAGTTTTATTTTCTTGCCTTATATTTACTGGGGAATTATTTGTTAATTGTTGAATTTGAAGTTGTAATAGATCTAATTGATTCTGATAAGTGAATATTTGATTCTGAAGCTGTGCATTTTCAAATTCTTTAGATGTTAGCATTGATTTTGTAAATTCAAGCTGTTCTGATAAGTTATTATTTTCGTCCTTTAAAGATTGATTTAAAGTGGTTATTTGTTTTGAAGATTCCTTTTTATCATTAATTTCTTCGAGTGCAGTAAAATATTTATTTGAAATATCTGTGACATCAGATTGCAAAGATGTCAATTTTTGCTTACAGATGTTATGATTTTCTACTTCTAAGCCATATAAGTATTCAATGTGTGCCAATTTTCCATTTAAATCACTAATTTGTGTTTCAAGGTTAGTTCTGTTTGAAATTAAAATTTCAGCAATGTTAATGTCAGATTTTGCACTGAAGTCGCTTAAATTTTTGTTATGGTACGAATGTTCAGTTTCACCATTGACAGAAGAACTGTGATCTTCATTAACGTTACCAATATTTTTTTTCATATTATCGTTTAGAGATTCTTGTACCATAGGTGTATCACTTAATTGATCAGTTACTTCTCCTTTGTGACTCATTGTAGACCTCTTTTCTTGGTGATCTCTTAACTGTAATGAGAAGATACAAATTTTCTTATAAGCAGTCAATTCAAAAATATATAACTAAATAACAATTAGATCCTATCAAAGTGTTTGCCTTACCTTTTTACGAGCTTTTGCCAATTTTTCAGCTCTTTCATCCATAGTGCTTGTAAGAATTTCTAACAAAAAAACTAATAGAAAATTTAAGAAAATATGTTAGTTATATTGTTGTAATTCACTCAGTTTACAAATCACAATTAGAAAATTGACATTTATTATTTGACAAGGACAACTCACAAGTATATTTTTTTTCTCGATTACAACAGAAGAAAGACTTAAGTATTTCTATATACAGCTACATCCTAAATTATTTCAATAATATTTTATTTATTGTATTTATAGTATTTATATTATAATAAATAGACATTATAGTAGTAATAAGTCTTTTGTACCCGATATTATTCTCTATTGGATGAATCTATGAATTTAAAAAAATAGGTAGTTACAATGACATAAAAATAGCATCAACAAAAAAAATATAACGAATAATAAATAAATAAAAAGTTAAGTCAACTTCACGCTGTATCTCGCAGAGGAAACCTAGTGTTAAAACAATCCGTTCCCCACTTACTGCCTTATTTTGGAGGCATTGCATGTTGAGTGGCGAAACTCTATCCCACGCTTTGCCTCTAAATGGAAATATCATTCATTTCCTCGAAAGGGATCGAACCCTCAACCAGTCGTGTTTACGGTCACAGTTTACACCCCTGCGCCACGACTGGCCTAATAGAAATAAATAAAACATTTTTTTTAAAGCTTATAATAGCAAAAATACCAACTGTCTATATGTCTATTATATTGTATGTACCTAATTAAAAACATTGAACTGAAGAAATTTTTGAGTAAGTGAGTTTAAAAAACAATGTAAAAATAGTTTATCCGGGAGTTTCAAACTTTCATATATTTATTAATATTGGCATCGTATTAAATTCTGGATGAAAAGTCAACATTTCTTCTGAGGACAGACAAATTAAAATCGTTTTAAATTTAAGGCATACTCGTTTCCTATTCGAAACCGATTTAAAGTTATATTATTTATTTACTGTTTGTTATACTTTTTTCAGGAGTCAGATAATAAAAAACAAAGTAATCTAAGCAAAGCGCGGTGTGGAGTTCCGCTTCTCAACATGCAATGCATCAAGAGTTCGGCGGTAAGTGGGGAATGGTAGTGTCTTGATGGGAGACAGAGTATCTTAACAATAAGTTGTGCGGGATACAGCTAAAATATATATATTTTTTGTCGTTCAGGCTATAGGGATATAGCCGGGATAGCCAGAGTGGATGTAGCACCAAATCTTACGGTCTCTGTATATATTTTCGCCACATCCACTGTCATCAACCTCTTCATACCTTTGGGGCGTCTTTATGCTTTTTACGTGATCCTCTTCCAGTATCTTTGATACTGTGATTTTAAAGATGTCCTCGTATCTCCCTCTCTACCACTTTATTCAATTATGCTAATATCTTATCATTTACACTGATCTTGCATTCCGTAATTTCTTTATTTCTTTCAAATACCAGAACCTTTGTCTTACTTGCATTCAGGGTTAGATCGTTATTTTTATACTTGTGACATTGTGACCAATGCGTGCAAATAGTATTTTAATGATGCATGAGCCCTAAGTCATCTGCGCACTGCAGGGAATTTACGTTTAGGTCGCCTACTTTCACTCCCATATCACTTTTTTTTAGTCCTTGTAGACAATTTGACCAAGCTAATATTACGCAACTTCATTTCATAGTCGATTGTATGCCAAGGCGACATTCCATAGCTACTCGCACGCAAGTTGAAGTGATATCTGTAAAACGACTTTACAGCCTTCAGTAAGGTACTCTCACATTGTACCTGGGTAGTATCTCTTATAAGAATAAAGTGTTTTAGTACAGAATATTTTTTGGTTAACGGCCAAAAATTTTTCCATTATCATGTAGAGAGAAAAAATATGATCGATACACCTACTTCTATGTCTCAAGACTCCCTGACTCCCTCTGGGCCTTCCATAGCAGCCATTCGGATCTCTCTTTCATTCGGATCTCTCTTTCATCGCATCGCAAATTTTACTACTCAATCTAATTAGACTAATAGCCCTAAAGCAGCCGTCTATCTGTGTATCTTTGCTTTTATATCTGCATGAACTCCATCTACTACAGCATTACCATATTAATTACTTTTAATTTGATTTCGATATCAGTCATTATATTTTGATTAGTAGGCTGTTTATCTATTAAGCAGGTATCTACCATAACTATTAAGCAGTTTAACATAAGAGTAATAAAATTTGTGAGCTTTAAAGAACTACCGTATTTGATTTTCTTTTGTCTTTTATAATACATAAATAAATAAATCTATGGCCTGAACTGTCATGTGTCAGTGTCAACTGCCAAGTTTGCCCTCACTTTCCTCTCAGGAAAAATTATCCTACACAGAGTACTTTCTAATGTACTATACTGATATAATTCAAAGAACATAATGATATTCTATTATCTCAGTCTTTAGGAACTGAGGTATTAACTAAGAAGTAAAAAACATTAAACTGAACTTGGCCATTGTGTGAATTGTGATTGGGCTACAATCATTGGAAACTTAATAATAAGAACCGGAATTTAAATGAATATAAAACATTAATTTGCCTTAAGATTTTCTACAAATAAAATAATATATAATTTTCAAACAAGGTTAGCAAATTATTTAAAAAAAAGAATATTAATGAAATGATTGAATGAACATTTAAATAATATAGTACATAAAGGAATTGCACGATTTTTTTACTTACTAATATTTATATATTGAAAAGTAATCGTTCTTCAATGTTATAAAATTACATTTAAAAACATTTATTTAAATTTTTCAAAATATTTGAATAAAATTAATCATTTTATCCAATTATGAGCACAAAAAACATTAATTATAAGAAAGCTTCTGAATATTGGGCTGAAATTCCACCTACTTTAGATGGAGTCCTTGGAGGTTTTGGATTTATATCTGACATAGATATTGATGGTTCAACTTTGTTTTTAAAGTCAATACTAAGCATAGATAATGCCCCAGGAACTGGGATTGCTCTTGATTGTGGGGCTGGTATTGGTCGAATCACAAAATATTTGTTAGCTCCTCATTTTGACACAGTGGATGTTATTGAACCTGATGAAAAATTTATAAATTCTATTTCAAATTTTGTTGGTGAATATAAAGAAAAACTGGGAGTATTATACAAAGAAAGCTTACAAAAATTTGAACATGAGAGAAAATATGATATTATTTGGAACCAATGGGTTCTAGGTTATTTAACAGATACTGATTTAATAACATATCTTATGAAATGCAGGTGAACAAGGTTCTTATATTATACTTTAGAAATAGACTATACATAATCTGCTTATTAACTTCTACGAAATAATAATTCTGATTACCTTTCTATTAATTACTTTTGGTATACTTATAGTATAATATATGATGATTCATTTATAACAAGTCAAATATTAAAAACACTTAAGTTTATTCATATATTATTGTCGGTTTCAGGGATGCACTTTCCAGTAATGGAGTATTAATAATAAAAGAAAATGTGACTTCATCAGGAAAAACAGAAGTTGATGACACTGATTCTTCTGTTACAAGGCCTTTAAAATCATATTTAAAAATTTTTAATGCTGCCAAATTAAAAAGGATTAAACAGTGTAAGCAAACCAACTTTCCTACTGGAATATATCCTGTTTACATGTTTGCCCTTATCCCTAATTAAGAAAACACTGTAATTACATATTTATATTCAATAAATATAAAAAAAAATTATTTTGCATTTTATTAATTATCAAACTTCCCAAATATAATTTATTAAGGTACATAAAATATGTTATATAATCTTACTTTTTTATAATACTATGTGTGTGATTTTTTGAGTATAGTAACATAATACCTATAGGTCTTAACATTACAGTGAGTGAAATATATTTTATTATGTTTTATATTATTAATAAAAATGTGTTATTAAAGAAACAAATTTCGACAAACATATATTATTTTGTACCATAGTGTCAAATGGTATAAAAACCATGTATTAGTCATTAAGAGGGTATCTTAATAATATGAGAGGAAGCACATATGAACGAATGAATGAAAGAATGTTCATGACGCTAACTAGATAGCGTCATGAAAGCACTAGTGCTTAACCCAGTAAAAATATGCCTGTTTACTTTTTTATTGTAATAAAATTAAATAATGCAGGTATGTGCACAAAAATTTGCAACCACTTCGTGGCTGCTCTAGTGAAGGTTGAACACGACTGAACGTTTGTTTGATTTGAGTGGCAATGGTAGTGATGGGTATCGATACATCATCGCTCGTATATCTAAATGTTGCTAACAGGTCTTTCCTGACCGTCCGCTGTCCTCGACAGGACTGAGAACTTCCTCTGCTAGAAAGTTCTTCAGTTCGCTCTTAACACTCAAAGCAGCGCCACAGACGCACCTGAGAGTCCAACAGTATCGTTGGGGTTGTGGTCAGTCACTATTATATGTACAGGAAATAAACCTTTAATTAATCGCGTCAACGCACCTCTTTGCCTATTCTGTCATTCCTCGCGCACAGGGATCTCATATAAAAACCTTTCGCAACAGAGATAAAATGTATTGACTTTCAGAAACTATTATACCTCGTTATGCTAAGAATCTCACTCAAACTCTTGAACTTTGAAGTTCCGAAGAGAAAAAGGTAAACAATAAAAACTTAAAAGTACGATAGACGTATCCTACGTCTATCGTGATAATCGCCGTCAGAATTATTCTTGACGTGAAAGCACATGGACAAAATTGCACCACACGTGCAAAGATCTGTCGCTACGGCGAGCAGAGGTGACTGAAGAGGCGTCGCGCATCCAGAGCAGAGCCTTTATATATATTTTTTGTTACTATTTAAAGGATCAAATAGCAAATTTAAATGTTTATTTATAATAACGAAATAGTATTTGACGTCGCCTCGAATATTTTACGACATACTTAAGTGATTGATATCCGATTCCGTTGTAGTAATATTTTAAAAATTAATAGGTATGACGGTACAGTACGGTCTACGAGTTGTGGCCGTAAAGTTTGGTTTATTGAAATATTGCGCATAGAAAAGTCTTAAAATCATTTTCTGCTAACCCTTCGCCCTGGCGAACCTACAACAGCAATCGTCGATTGTAATTTCGAACTGATGTCAGTTCGACATTTGTTGACTTCTTAAACAACTGACGCCGATCTCCGAAAATACCAAACCGATTTACTTAAAACTTTCACCAATTGCTTTGTTTTAACTCAGCATTTAACGTTAAAGACGATAACTTTTTTTATGAACAGATTTTGTTTTATCAAAATCTGGACCGATTTTGATAAAATAAAAGTCAGAGTCAGCTAAGGCCATATTATTATTCCTATACGATACAAGATTGTTTGAACTGAATAAGAGCAGCAAAAAAAAACTGTAGCATAAAGAGTTGAAAATTACTAGTCCTCTGTTTTGTACGTTCTTTGGTGTTGGTCCTTTTTCTGCGTAATTAAAAACTTCATAATGTCAAGATTTTTTTCATTTAAAAAACCATATTCTTGCGCTAGAGAGGGCCTATCAAAATGTTTCTTTCCCACATAAAATTTAGGTCTTGCCCCGCCACTACCTATATCTATACTTATACTAAATATATAATTGTTTGTAATAAATCTGTACTTTTGACAGTATAATATGTACCTATTTAGCAAAGCGGCGTTTCATTATTGCTTAAAGTTTAGGTGCACTCTTATGGTTACTCATGAGATGTTCCATAGGTATCTATAATTTCAATAAGTCCTTGCTAAATGCATATCATGCTTAACATTTTTTGTAAAGGAAGCATTTCGTTATTTCTTATACTTACTTAAGCTTTATCATAACAATGATTGTTTATCAGATGTTCCAGATCTTCAGTTTTTTTGCTTTATTGGAAAATATTCATTAAATAAGCTTTCGTTATGTACGCGTTTAATTATTTCTTATGTTTTACCCCTCTATCGCTCCCCTACTATTGCTCGACCCCTACGATTCTACATCCGGTGTGGAAGTCTTCAAAATCAAATATATCCTAGACCCTGCTCAGACCTAATAACTATACAACAAAAAAGTTTAATGCAAGTCGGTAGAGCAGTTTAGAAGATGTGCGTGAACAAACAGATAGACAAAAAAAAAAATCAATGCATGTTATATAAGTTAATTTAAACCGAATTATCAAATACAGACACAATTTTTTTACTGTTTTATTATAGTATAGACTATAAAGTCTATGGAATTACTAAAGTGCAATTCAAAAAAGGACGGAAGAAGATATTCATTAGGATATCGAAAACTTGACTTCCACCATTTATGAGTTCTATTAAGAGCTCCAAAGGTTTTAAGCGACTTCATAAGGAAATCTTTATGATTTGGATGCCGACTGGATATCTCTATTTTTCAGTGTTAGTCCATTATACAAATTTTACAAATTTCATTCAGCTGCTCCGGAGATTAGCCCGGATAAACAGTCAGACAACGGTTTTAAGATTGTTTGTGTTTTAGTATTGTGTAAATAATCATCACGGACAACCCTTCAATATTATTTATATGTAAAATACTCAATATTTAACATGCGCAGTCACTATTGTTCTTTTTTTAACTTGTTATAAAACCAAAGGTGTTGAGCGTGATTCCATTAATTATAATTAATAAAAACTAAACACTGAATCTTTGGTAATATTATTGTTTTCAACATTTTTAAAATGTTAATTCTTACTAACTTAAGAAAGAAAAATACTTATTTAGAAAACGTATAAAAATTTGAACGTAGCGGGACTCGAACCCGCGCCTCCTGGACACCGGCCAGGTCGGTTGGTTTCATAATCCTATAAATTCTTCTGCTATATACATATTACGATATTTGTTAAATACCAATAATCATATTATACTAGATACAAAAGTAAAATGTTTAATTTTTCTCATATTTTATTTATAATACTTATATATAAACATAAGATAATATATTTTCTATGATTATATTGTATACTTAAATACATATTTTAATATAAGGTTATGTGTGGTATAACACGTAATTACCTACCAGATGGATCAAGTTTAAAATTAGAGGTTGCTTCTTTAGTAAGTTCCTTTACAAAAACTAGCTATCATATCTACGTATAGGAGAAATATCAACGTTATAATTATTAATTTTAATATAGGTTCTTATATATTCGCGATCACTTTCTGTTAACAACGTCCAGCTTTCTAATTCCACTAATATTTCTAGGCTCATGCAACTTTGAATTAACCTTTCCGCAGACAATATAGTTAAAAAATCTGACTGCATTATGCGCAGCTCTTTCAAGTAAATCAAAGGATTTTTATCTAATATTTTTAACATAAATTCATCAGTTAGCTGCACTGCTGTTCCAATTTGAATAAATTCTACGTTAAGACAATTCGTTAATAAAAATAATAATTGTTCGTCGCTAAATGAAGATACACATGTTAATTTTTTTAAATTCCGAAATGGTAATATTTCTAAGGATTTTGTATACAACGATGTGTGTTGGATTAGAGTACAATTGTAAAATGTCAGAGTCTCAAGCAAAGGACACATTTGACTTATGTACATAAGTGCGTTTAAGTCTATCTGATCTACATGTTCTAAGTGTAATTTTAATAGATTACAGCCCTTCACTTGCAGTACTTGTTTAATTTGATCCGCGTAGAAATCACACGATAAAAGTTTTAAATCACATAATTCTTTTAATCCAATCAAAACCATTAGATCACTTTGTAAGGTGTTATGGAACACTGTCATGCTACTGATTAAAGGACACATTTCGACAGCTAACTGCAAATGATAGCTTGTAGCGTATCTACTGACATATACTTTTAAATTCAGAGGGCAAGCTTCTGGACAATTAATATGGATAAATTCTAACACCTTGCCAATTTCGTCACATCTACCAATATCTTCTAAATTGTGACAATTTATCAACAGATTAACATAGCCTTCCCATGTAACAAACGTATGATATAATTGAATACTTTTTAACTCTTTTAATTTACTTAAAATATTTATACTTTCATTTGTAATACATTTAGAACAAGAAACATCGAGTTTTCTAATTTTAGAACAATTTTTAGCTATACATCTCAGTATATTATCCGTGCAGTCATAATTTATAAATAAATATTTAAGATTGTGCAACTGTTTCAATGATTTTATTATAGATTCTTCCATATCAGCAGTCTTCCAGCCACCAGAAAGGGAACCTAAGTTTAAGTACTCGAGCCCGATGAGCATATGAAGCTTAGAATAAAAAATAGACCGCATCATTTTAGGTATAGAATCAATTGAGACAAATGTGAAATTTTTTGTTAACAAAACTTCAGTCATCTTTACGATAACGTTCATTTGACTAACGAATTTTCCCATTGAGCCACGAAAACCCAGTGAGTGTTTAGTTTTCTCTAATAAACCAGATAGAGATTTAATTGCTTCACTGGCAAATTTGTCGTATAGCATCCACGGTACATGAATGTATAAATATTGACGAATATTTTCAATGTTGTAATTAAGGATTGCTTGTGCTTTGTCAGGATTTTTTTGGGCTAATAAAGCAGTTGGATTCATGTGGATTTCTGCTTGTTTAGCTACCCACTCTCCCAGTTTTATAAGAGACAGCTTCTCTAACTTTTTAGGTTCTTTATATCTTGTCATGTTGTATCTGCAATATCAAATTACAGGACAATTAACATCAATGACATTTTTAGACGAATAAAAAAAATCTTTCACATATTTCCCGTATTCCAAGTCTTACACCGCACATAAGATATATTTAATATTAATTTACTAGTATATTATTTGTTTTGTGATTTTATTACTTAAATAGTGTAATTAATGTTATAGTTTTACGTTTGTGAAGAACACTATATGAGCAAACAACGAAGATATTTAGAATGTCATTTTTAGCCACTTACTATATCCTTAAATTATTCAATTTATATTAAATATCTCTTCTATATGATTAATATTCACTATATTTCACATATTAAAAGTTATAAATACTCCAAAAATAAATTAAATTTGTATTTTTGATTGCGACTATCTCATTATTTGGTATAAACATGAGTATTCTTAATACATAACACTAGCCAACATCATACGGCTATTAATAGCCAAGAATCAGTCTTTTGTAATGGCGTTTGGCGCAAAATTATTTGTAGATACCTCTGCACTACATAACTATATTATCTATAAAAAAATTTAAGTACTTATATATTTTTATATTTACTTAATTTTAAGCAAAATTATTTTTATATTTTACGTTATTATACAAAATATGTTATGTTATGTTGTGCTTATAGACTGAAACTGAGTGACAAATCATTTACGGTATTTATTCTTTGTAGTTATCATAAAACAAGCACATTCTGAAATGTATGTAATGTATGTTTGAAATGCTTTTAATTATGAAAATACTTACGAGGTAAACATTTGCATAATTAAGCATTTATAGCGTCTACCGAAAGACATACGCGGAATTTCTAAATGAGACAAAAAGGAAATTGATGACTAATATATATTTAATCTCAAGATTCTCAGGGAAAATAAGTAAAAGAAAATTATTTTAACTTTTAATTAAAATAAATTTACATTTCCATTAATAAAAAGTAATATATTTTGTAATTTTGTTCGCTTCGCTCCCTAAAGCTGAGCGAAATCTATCCAACTCCCTACGCCTGATTATTTATTGGTGGAGATTTTAGTCCTTTAGCGTTCTATCCTTATCGAGACCGCCCCGCTCGTGTTTAAGTCCTAGTCCCATATATACAAATACACAAACATTTAATCAAAATCTGATTAAAATGTAAATAAATCATTAAAACTATAATAACTTAATACTACTATCATCTATGGTGTACTCTGTGGATACTAGACAGCAGTCAAAACTGAAATGTCAAACTGACGGACGGCGGTCATAGGCGTGATTATCAATCACGTACGATGTTCATGTATATAATAGATAAGCAAAAAAGATTATCCACTCATATCTTTAACAAAAAATATTTCTACAAAATATTATATTTTTTTTGTTATTTAACAAAGTATGGCTTTACCATTACCGATACCGCCATGTGCTAAAAGAGATGGATTAAGTGGCTTAAGTTGCGAGCAATTCGAATACGCAAGTACCATGGCTACAACATTATTAGCTCCTGTTAAAACAGAACGAGAGATATTGGAACACTCTATGTTTGAAGACGATCCTAATGCTAATGTTCAACTACCAAGTGAAGTAGGAAATCAGCCTCGTTGGGGCCCTCGACACAAAGGTGCACAGGAGCTCGCCGAACTTTACAGTCCAGGTGATTTATTTCCCATAAACTTTTATGTGAAGGTTATTATCATTATGAACACACAGTACTCATGAATATTAAATAAACTTTTAATATCATTCCAGACTTCAAAGATATGAAATACTATAATTATAAATCGCTGTTCATATCCTATCCAAGACGATCTATATATTATGTAAAAAACCAATTTTATATTCCTATATACATACATATTATTATATTTTAAATATTTAAATTTTAAAATGTTTTATCAGGGAAAAAGCTGCAAGAAGGTGTGTGTGTAGTGGTGTGTTGCACCTTATGTATCACTGCAGGTCTTTTAATGGCCAAATATATTCGACCAGATGCTTCATTACTTTTAGCGGCAATAGCTGGTGTGCTGACTGCTGATTTTGCATCAGGAGTAGTTCATTGGGCAGCAGATACTTGGGGTGCAGTTGATCTACCTATTATAGGCAAGGTATTATTTAATGGAATACTTATTAGACTAAGGTTAAGCTAATAGTTTAAGTTTTTTTATTCATTATCATTTAACAATTTGGTATACAACATGCAATAAAATACCTAAAAGTTGACATGGTTTGTGAGAACGAAGTTATTAAATGTATTATTCATAAGATTTAAAATACTTATAATTTTAAAACATCTAAGACACTTAAAAATCCTAAGACACGTAAAAATCCACCTAATTCTGCCTCATTCCTACATTTAGTAGTTTGAAATATGAGGTCATATACATTTTCTTTATGAGTTCAATTTAATTTAAGCGCTTGTTTAGCTGGTTTATAGAACACAAAGGAAATAACATACATAGTCACATAGTGTACTGTTTGTTCCTAGTATAAAAAATTAAACAAAAAAAAATTAAACCTTTTAGTTATAATATGTTCTGTAAGTACATATTTCAAAACAAAAACTAATGGATCAAAGTTTAAAGTCTACAACTGCAAATCAGTAAAATTATTTTTTCCATATGAAGTAACATGCAGAAGTCTTTCTCTACATTTTTAGTTTTTTAAAGATTAATTTTTTAATTTTTTGTATGTTGTTAGGTGATTAATATAAGTACTAATAAATAAAAAATTAGTATGGTATCCTGCTATAATGACAAATAGTACAAATTATTTATGAAAACTGAGTTAACTACATAAAACAACATAATATAAAATACACGTGGCCGATAGTCATTCATCCATTGTTTATCACTTTTCTTTACTTAGTTGCTATTGTAATATTTCTATCATAGTATCAATAAATAATCAGATCTTATTCTATTTTTTTTTTAGAACTTTTTACGGCCTTTTCGTGAGCACCATATCGATCCAACTTCAATTACTCGTCATGACTTTATAGAGACAAATGGTGATAATTTTGCTATAACTATACCAGTATTGGCACGAATTGTATGGCAGTTGCTGACATATGATGTATCAAAGATTGAAAACCAATTTCATTGGATTGCATATTGGTACTTGTGCTGTATATTTGTTGCGATGACTAATCAGGTAAAGTTATGCTAATATATATTATCCATTACATAGTTACTTAGTAAGATAAATCCACTATAGTAGATTAAGAATAATGCTTATTTAGAAAACTTTTTAGACAACATTTAGACTCTTAACTCGCACCTCCTGGAAACCAAGTCCCGCTTCCTTCTAATTTGTATATGTTTTGTAAATAAGTATTTTTCCTTTCTAAGTGTGGAATAACACTTTAAAAAATGTTCAAAATAGATTAAGAATATCTCTAGGACTCAGATACCTCAAAACAAATACGAATATCGGTATAGTTTAATTGATATTATCATTATTTGAGCTTCATGCTGCATCTGACACATAGCAGGGTAGGCATAGAGAACCTGGAAAACTAGTATTAAGACAATCTGTCCATACTACGACACTTCCATTCTCCCTTTTTGCTGAAATGCTTACCAGGGTTGTAGGGCCTATTGTAGGTCACATACTTTAGCCTCGCATGCTACATGTAAGTAAAGGCGAAATTAATATAAATCGTACAATATCTATATAATATTTACAATATCTATTTATTTAAAACTTGACTGGCACTACAGATCCACAAATGGTCGCACACATACTTCGGCCTGCCCGCGTGGGTGGTGTGGCTGCAAGAGTGGCATGTAGTGCTGCCGCGCCGCCACCACCGCATCCACCACGTGGCGCCGCACGAGACTTACTTTTGTATTACCACCGGTTGGCTCAACTGGCCGCTGGAGAAACTACGCTTCTGGTCCACCCTCGAGTCCGTCATCGAAGCCTTGACTGGCTGCAAGCCCCGTGCTGACGACATGAAGTGGGCCCAGAAACGCTCCTAGAACTGACTCTGTCCAATTTTGATATGCCGCAAATAAATTATGACTTTACATAAATTAATAATTTGCTAAGAGTTTATTATATGGCTTTATAAGTTTTCTTGCTTATAAGGATAAGTATTAACTAATCTTATTATAAAGTATATACACTATTTGAATGGAATGTGCAAATAATTGTATCATATTTCAATATGTTTATTTTAATTTTATGGAATAAGTTATAACTTTGTGATACAAACATGTTTCTGAAGCTGTACCTATACAAATTTCTTGATTTTCTTTTTTTAGAACTTTAATATAAATATAAAGTTATTTGTGGCCTTGTTTCTTATGATATTAAATGCAGGAAGACTGGCTTGATGCAAATACGAAAACCTAAAATTATTTATTAACTGTTGTAAAATGTATTTAATATACTACTATGATAAAACTGTGATATGACGTCCCAATATGAATTAGAGTGAAATTATTTCATGCTTTTGATAAATCCCTTACATAATATATTTTCATTTTTTTTTTCATTATTATAAATCGCTACATTATGCAATACACTTACATAAAAGAATTTTTTATATATTTGGAATACACTATTTCATTCTTTTTTTAAAAGATTTTTCATGCATTATTTAATAGAATCATTTTATAAAACAGTTCAATAGTATAATATATAAAATAATGATACAAAGTACTTTTCAAATGATTTAATTTGCGACTATGTAAATAAGTTACCTACTTTAATAGTTTGTTTTTTATGCAGCATGTAAAATGCAGTTTTGGCTTGCACACAAAAAAGTGTCATTGTATAATAAGTACATATTTAATTATATTCTACTACTGCAATTATATATAAAAAGATGAGAAAAATAGCTTTATGTTCATATATCTTTATTTGAATTTTAATAAAAAAAATTCGAATGCCTGAAACTATTTGAAATGAGAAAATATTGTAATTTTAAGGTACAACAATATTGAGACGCTATAAACTAATAAGTATTTTTATCATCTTATTTGCGTAATAAGTAATTCTAAAACAACGTTTTTACGACGGTGTTAAAAAATGCCTTATTAATTTTATTTATTATAATAAAGTTTAGCAAGGTTAAAATGTTGGCTAATTTTAATCTGCCTAAAACACGATGAGTATTTTGTATTATATAAATTATAATATGATAGCTTTGACATTTATTTCTTTTGGTGTCAATTACGTATAAATATTTGTGAATTAGTTTTATAAAACATTCCATATCTCATTTTTTTACCAAGTAGGTAAATATATGAACGTGCAATACAATAATTATCTAAAATATTAATTTAGCCTTTTTTAACATAATACAATGTGTTTATGACATATACCAAATATAAATCTAAGTCAAGTCAGTAATTTTTATGGGCATTTTAGAATTATAAAGATTATATTTGATTTATATTGTTTTCACATTTAGATATGTAACAACTAATTTGATGACAATATGATCATTGACAAAGTAGCATTAGAACGTAATTGCAAGCTCTAAGCAACTATAAATATTGATGTGTATTTAAAATTATAACTATCATACTACTTTAATTAATTTAAAAATCTTTTGAACGGTCATTTTCAGACTGGTGCCCCAAATTTTTATGATATGTTGATCTAAGCAGCACATTAGCTAATTATTTTTTTATTAATAATTCTATAATGCATATTATTTATTAAGCGTAAATTAAAATCATTTTTGAACACTCATTTGATTCATAACATTGACAAGGATATTTTTCATGTAAGTTTAAGTGTTATAATTCAAGTATGGTGGTAAAAATAGAAAGTTCTGTAACCTACAGGTGCAGTTTCAATTCTACATTGTTAAAATAAAAAAAATACAAAATTGAAATACAATGTAGTTATATTAGTACTTTTTATTGTTTCAGCACTCTTTTATTAGACTAATATTTTGTCTCTGAAAACATGATATATATCTAGTTTTCAGTGACAAACTAGGTATATATATAGTGTTTAATAAATAACCTTTACATTTAAGTTAACTAAATATTATATATGTGAAATATAACTTTATTTGCTAAACCTAACTAAAGATCACTTCGTTCCGGCGTAGCGTATTTACTGTCATTTTTATACCAAAGCTCAGATGAGCGCATTGTAAATTTTGTGGCACCAAGTAAAATTTTGGCTGTGTGAATTCGTCTATATAATTGGTACACTTATTTTTAAGTACAATAATAATAGCACTTGCCTATTTTGATATAACTTTATTAATTACTTATACACATTTTTCAATTTAAATACACATTTAGCAAAAACTAAAATGTATCTTATTAGCTTATATTGCTTTGATTTTATATTAGATTATTTGTTTTACAAGTCAATTTAATACAATCTTGAGTTACTGTTTATGGTTTTATTTGTGACCTTATCAGATTATTTTAGAAATAAGCTCTAGCTCAAATTCGCACAAAGTTGTTAAGTCGAAGTTAAAGTTACTTAATTTTATTCTACTGAATATATTTACGCAACAACTACTGTACGGGTGTAAATTCAATTTTACGTTTATGCATCAGAATAACAAATAGGGAATTGCCTCGACACCAAAGCGAAGAAACGGGTCGAGTCACTGCAGACCTGTACCGATACGGTAACCTGTACGGTAATTTTGGAGCAGTCCATTTCTACGAAGCGACTTAGTGACTATGTGATGAAATAAATATGGATGATTGAGTGATGAATTAAATCAATATGAGATGTCTGAGTGATGAATTAATATGACTGAAGCTGCCTCTGCGCTGGCTGATTGCTTCAATCATATCATTGTAGTACCATCCGAGGAGTGCCGCGGCGCCACCTGCTACGGCGACGCCCGTGTGCATTGCACACCCTGCACTATAGGTTAAGCTGCCCCTTGTACTGTCATTTACACAGATTTAGAACGAATTCTTTTGCAGTTAAGAGAGCTCATTGGTTATACAGTTTTGTGACTCTGTGTGAGCTGTTTCTGATGAGGTCCTAATGTCTACACGCATTTGCGCTCAAGGGGAAAATTTTAATCTCTCGTTACTCGTACTGAAAATGAGGAGGTGCATCGAGTAAAACAGAAGAACCGACAACTTACAGAAGAGATGCGCCCTCCAATACCCGACTAACCACCGAGGATGTTAAAGACCGTGCAAAGTGGAGTAGGTTGAGCAAGAAGGCCGAGCCTGACAACTATAGCAGGAATTAATGCCTCGAAGAAGGAGTTAGAATACAACGACAGCACGACGTAATAAGTTGTTTTTCCTAAATTTGTTTGATGAAAAGGAAATCTTATATTGTTATTTCAGCATTATTGTGTAAATTAAACGTTTGTGTATTTTATTATGCGGTTGATAAAATATTGAGCTTATTGGAATGTTCAAAAATATTTTAAACAATAATTACAAGAATTAAATTAAAATAGCAGCCGAGCAATTTATCTAAATTCGAGACATTGCATGTTTAGTGGTTAAATTCAATATCGAGCTATATCTCACCAGACTGGGATTATGAAAATTATTTAAATCATCATAAATAATCATCATCGGTTAGGAATCTAAACCAACAAACCTCAAAAATATCCAAAATAAGGTTCGTGGGAATCGAACCCACAACCGTCGTGTCTATAGACAAAAGTGATAAAGTAATTAATTAGGTTATTATCTTAAAAAATCAATCCTGCGATCAGCCAGCGATGGCTTTGGGTTCAACTTCAAACCCTTAACATGTACATTAAAATGCTGTCTCACTATGGACTTAAATTTGTTGTTCCTTCACATAACAGACACTCTTGTGTATAAAACTAGTACTTCAAGTTTACATATTTTTTGACATGCTTCCACATTTAAAATATATCCTAATATAATAAAGCAGAAGAGTTTGTTTGTTTAAATGCTACGCTATCTTCTGGTCAGATGTTTTGATTATGTTTTGTATGATAGCCACATTCTTCAGGAGCGCTATAGGCTATATAAAATTACCGTGTAAGTCTTAGTTAGGCTTAAATAACGAACTAATGATAATTTTATGAAGATAAATTTTGGCTTTTATGGTATGTAATTTGGACGCATCGATTTTTTGAGAGAATTTAAAATTAAAGTAATTCAATGCTCTGTTTACGGCCGCAAGCCTAGGCTCCAGTCCCATGGCGGGCGTCCTTACATCCAATTACATCCACTCATGCAGCCGCTAAGTGTTTGCACTTTCTCAGAACTATGAATATAAGTTATTTATGATTGAATATGTAAATTATATAACCAATTTGTTGGCAGAGCATAATAGAAGTATTATAGGCTGTATGTGAGCGGGCACTAGTATAAAACATGACTTAGCAAGCACATCACATCATATCACATCTACAAGGGACAAACTATATATACTGTAGGTCCACATTTTACCATTATAAAATAGTGTTTAAGCAAAAACAACTAGTGTTAAGACAAAGTTCCACACTTTCCTCCGAATTTTTCGAGGTATTGCTTGTTGAGTGGCGCAACTAAACAGCAGGTTTTTTGCAGGTACCAGAACGAAGAAATGTAAATATGAATAAATAATAATACTTTCCCATGAATGGGGATTGAACTTACGCCCAACACATTAGTTACATGCTTGGCCCACAACAGTCTCAAAAGTATTTATTTATTCATTAATAAGTTTTATTATTTAACAAATATTCATGTCTTTTTTTAAATAAAAATGGTATAGTGATTACCCAGACATCTATTAACCAAAAACTGCTTACGAGAACGACACCCAACCTACTTTTTATTTACTCTTAAACAGAAGGTACAAGATAATAAACTGAATTTCCCAGTGTTTTGATGATTTTCTTTTATAAGTTATCCAAAGAATAGACCAATAACAAAAAAAAATTGGAGGCTAAGCACACTATAGCTACTATTTGATATTATTATATATGTAAAAAATATAGTTTTCTATCCCTTGTGGAATAATATGTATGTATCAACATTATTGTACATTAAATTTTTCATAAATTTTCAGTACTAGCTAGCTTTTTATTTGGATTTTCATTAAAGATTTTTCACAGATTTAAGAAAACTTCGGAAATAATAAATTAAAGTTATTTTAAGTATTTATTTACGCTTTTACAGCATACACTCTAGGAGGGAACAGAGATTTTTTTCTGATCTCCTTTTGGGTCTTGATTTTGGCCTCATGTTTAGTGAGAGCTTTTCGCATAGCGCGGGTCTTCTTTGGCCTCAAGTCAAGAGGCTTGTATTTCTTGTTTTTGTAATGGTTTCTTAGGTTAACCTTCATTTTCTGATGATAGACAATGTAAACACGTGCAATTGCTTTCCTTACCACACGGCTGAAAAGAATGTTAAATTCAATTATTTAAAAATTATATTAAGGCATAATAAGTGTTTACATTTTTACAATTACTTATTATTATAAGTAAATAAATTTTACAATATATATAAAATCTACTGTCTATGATAGTGCTTAAAACACAGAATAAATTGAATGAACTGAACTTTAATAAACAAACAAATCATAACTGTTTAAAAAAAAACATTTTTCATGCTCTACAGTATTTACTAAAACTACTACAGACATTTACTTAAAAATATACTAAAAAAGAGTAAAGAACATAAAAGTAGTGTAAAAAAATGAGAGACAGTAAAGGTGAAAAATTTAAAACAGACATTTAAAATATTGTTTTATTCTTCAGACAAAAATTTGTAAAACTACTAACTATTATCAACATTTATATATTTCTATTCATTGCAACTATTTGAAAGAGACAGACAAGTCAAGAGTTTTTTGTTGAAGTAAGACCAAAATAGAAAACTGCTTTTTTGATTTGTTTTTTTTTTTAAAAGATAATTCAAGTCTTTAGATCGATTTCATATATACATATGATATTGATCTAAGCCTATATATTAATAATAATATAAGTAATTTGTATGACAACTATAATAAACATGCAAATTTGGACACTATAATATTCTTGTTTATCTTTTATTTCATGTTTACTAGTTACATTACTAAAAGTAAAAACAAAATTGTTGCTGTATATTTGTAACAATGTATGTATGTATATCTATATTATGAAACATGAAATAGAAATTATATTTACTAAAATAACAAATATGAATAATATAGTTTTACTGTAAAATTGTAACAATTGTATTTAAAGCCCATAAAGAAATAATTGATATAAATGCTTACATTTTAGATAGCTTAGATGCAACTCCTCCTGTTACCTTAGCAACTCGAAGGTTAGTTAACTCTGTTTTTAACTCTTCAAGTTGCTTGAAGAGTTCTTTTTTGTCTTTCGTGCGTAATTCTGAACACTTGACCTTCCCCTGAAATAATAGCATAACATTATGAACTTATATTTATTAATGTTTCTTTTTCTAACCTAACAAATATAGATCACCATTACAATAATGAAATTACGATATATTCTTAAAATTATTTATCATCATTATTTCATTTAGTATAACTATATATAAATGCTCATTTCTTTTACCATATCTAATTAATATTTATTATTAAGAATTTAAGCGGCCTTTAAGTACAAAATAATAAACTGATTTTAAGTATAATATAAAAATAAAAGCACTAAATGTATGTGATACACATGAATCAATGTATTTAAATATATTTTACGATTTATCACGCGGATGCTTTAAATTATTTTAGATTTTTTTAAACAATATTACACACACCATTTTTAAGACACCTTCTGTCACCACATAAACTGAAGTAAAGACAGATTTTCTATTTCACAGATAACTCATACCGCAATTGAATGTTAAATGTCATTTTGCTTGTTACCCAGCCAAAAAATTAACATATTATATATAGTTTTGACTACATTTGGAATAAAGACTATTTTTTATTAATACACTAAACTTGTCGTTTTAAAATATTAAGAAATAGTATTAGGTAGTAGTAGTTAAAAAAATATTTCACATTTCGATAACTTTACGTTATTACAAGGGCTTATAGTATAAAAAATTGGCCTTAGCAAATAAAGAATAAAATAGTAGATTTTTTAAGGTAAATAATTGAAAAAAAACTTTTTACTAGGAACTTGAATATAATTAAAAATTCTATTCAGCCTGATACCTCCAGCCTATTTCGAGATAAATAGTCTTGACAGAGGGACAATAAAGTGATCCTATAAGGGTTCCGTTTTTACATTTCAAGGTACGAAACCCTAAAAAAAGCAAAAACCGGAGCTGGAACGAAATTTGGAACATGTTTTGAAGCCGGAATGGAACAGCTGGACAAGTTCCTCATTTTTTCCGGAACGTACATCACTAGTATAAATATTACATATCGCACCCCTAGATTAAAACTGTTGTAACTCAAAAAAACACTTTTTTCAGAAACTAAGAAAAACTGATATCTGATAATATAAAAAAGATATTAAAATTTTGTGAAAAGATCCAGAAGGATATAATGTTCA
>DWAO01000905.1:0-21742 GCA_018230605.1 Heliconius congener | reverse complement strand
TTTATATTTCCATTTCTTCGCTCTGGTGTTGAGGTTAAGCGCGGCGTTGAGTTCTCCCACTCAACACGCAATGCCTCCAGAATTCGGCAGAGAGTGGGGATCGGAGTGTCTTAACACTAAGTTCCTTCTGCCTACCCTGCTGTGCGGGATACAGCGTGAAGCTGATCTATGCTTGTGAGGTGTGAGACGAGCTTTTCTTATTCTAGTTGGGTTTGAATAGACTTGAGATAACTTGAGACAATTGAGGGTAGTTTAGATTTGAGTGGCAATAAATTTTGAAATACCCTTAATCATTTTATTGAAGAAGGCGTGCGTAGATGTATTGGAAAAAAACCAATTTGAAATAATAAACTCAATTAGTTGTTTGATAGGTAAAGGTGATAAATTAAATTTTTGTTATACATTTTTAGTATTTATTTTTTTATTCTGTTATGAATATTTCAATGTTTTTTTTTTCATTTAATATGGTTTTTGTGAAAAAAAGTTTTCAAGTTGATTATTTATAAGATATTCTTTTTTAAAAAAGTTAAAAACAAGTTTTAAAGTTTGCAGTGATTTTAAAAGTGACATATAAATCAACGTTTTGCCTTTAAATGCAAAACCATGATTTATATGCCACTTACAGTGTCCGATAAAAACAGCCTATCACAGATAAAAAACATCTGATTTATACGCCTTCTCAAGAGATACGATCAAATGAATGTTAGACATTTCAGCTTACAGGCTTATCTATGAATGTGCAAAGATCTAATCACATTTTATCCACAGGTTACAATTAAAAGTCCCTTATTTGATTTTTAAACTAAGAATTTCTATTAAGGCTACTCAATTACGATGTCACGTTGAATGCCGTTGTAAATTCATCGCGAAGACGCTAACAATGTTTTATTGTAATATAAATTCACGAATATTTTTCACAAATTAAAAAAAAAATGCCGCTTCATTACGAAAGGTTATTGTTCCAACTTCCAGCACTATGATGGGAAATATAAGAGGTCACTGCGCAATCTACTTCTTACCACACCATTGTTTTGTGACATGTAATGTGTTCTCACATCGTAAACTTTATAACAATTCCGAAACAACTGTACCTAATCACCTAGAATCTAGATAGAAGACGTGTGAAATAAGAAAATCATTGTCCCATACCATGATAAAATTAATAACGCAATATTTACGTGACTTAGATCCTTAGAGATAACCTTTGACATTTATTGTGGAACGTGGTCAACGGCTTGTTGATTGTTTTTCTCAAGAACGAATATAAATAATAATAAAATGTATCTACACAAATTTCGTAAAATCTGAGCAGTGTGATTTTTATCATACACTCTTTTAGCAAGTTAAAGCTCTAATTTGGTATACTTTTTAGGTTTTCTATGAAAATTTGATGAAACAACGTTTATGGATAGAACTTGCAGTTGAATAATTTTACATCAAAATTGAGATTGAGATTTCTATTGCTATTTTTTTTATCTTATAACAATCACGTTCTATTCTGACGAGGGCGTCATGGCGCAGCGGCGCGGCTTCTGCCTTGAAGTAATATTTATTTTCTTTCCCTCCCTATATATTAAAATGTACTAACAAAAAAGTACAATGTCTTTTTAATTTATTATCTACAATTGTATAATTCTTACAGAATTTCACTCAAATGAAAATAGATAATTTTAAGAGCCTCTCAACGTTTGAGAGTGTTACGTTACTAATTTCTGAAATTTTAGTTAATAATCAAATAATTGAGGCAAAGTACAACGTTGACTTCTACCACTCAGTGCCAGATTCGGGGGAAAGTGGAGAACGGAAGTTTCTTAACACTTATATCTTCCCCATATATCTAGCTATTTACGGGATACAGCGTGAAGCTAAAAAAAATAAAAAAAAAATTGGCTCAACCTGACAACCAGTACAATTAATAAACTGTCAATATTCTGTTTCAATGTAGTACAGGAAGTGCGTGCGAGAATTTGATTTGTCATGACCAAGTGGTATTTTGGACTTCACTGATTCGATGACGGACGCTCGAAAGTTTTAAACTCGCCTTAATTGATTTCTGTGACAATTAATAATGGGTGTCGAAGGAGGGTAATTTTTTCTATTATACAACTATTCCAAAACATTACTTTAAATAGAGTAATTGTGCGTTTGAATTAAACGCGTTTTTATAGGAAGAAAAAAGTTTTTCTTAAATATTATATGCAAACATTTTCTAATGCAATGCACTCGTTCAGTTTTAATAAAATATAGACATTCTCTTTATTAGTAATCGAACCCGTAACCGTCGTAATTACAGTTAAAAAAGTTCCGATTGTTCAGACCGTCAGACCTTTCGAACTCTAATACTTGACAAATTTGATAGTTCCTATAGTTTCATATAAACGTTTCATAATGTTTCTTGAAATAATCATATTCTTGGCTGGCTAATGGTGGAAAAGAACACAAGAATTTCAGCGACTCTTACTTAGAAGGAGAGAAACTTTCATTCCGCACTTCCTACTATGAATGTTTGCTTTCTTTTGTTGAGGCTACCGAAGCGCACCTTGCGTGGGTAACTTAAGGAACATCACTCGAGTCTTATGGTTTGAAATTTCATAAGCTCTTTGTGAAATTTTATAAAGTATTAATTAAATTTGCGTGCTGTCTAACCATTGCAGTAAAGTTGTCAATTTCTCGTAGGTTAACATGGGTGGTAGTCATATAAAAATAACTTTTACGAATCGTATATATATATTTTTATATAATAACAAAAAAGAAAGATAGAGGATGGGGCCGGCGTGGCGCAAGGGAACAATCGTGTAACTGTAACGGATTCAATTCCCTCTCGGGGGATTAACTGATTATTTATTTATATTTTTAATTCTTCGCTCTGGTACCAAGGCAAAAGTGCGGCGTTGAGTCCCGCCAGTCAACACGCAATGTCTTGAAAATTGAGCGGAGTACCTTGACCTTTTGCTTACTCAGCTATATGTGGGATACAGCGTGAAGATGAAAAAAAAAGAGACGATAAAGGAAAAAAACGTTTTACTCAATATATTTAAGGAAACTGAACTCCTGATACATGTTAAAACGTTTGTTTCATTCATATTTTCGACTCAGATAGTATATTTTCTCGGAACTGGGTAACATGTATACGGTCACATAAGTCGATCAACCGTTTAACATATTTTGTATTCACCGGGCGCTGGTGGAGGTCGTTCGTCCCGGCTCTTGTCTGATCATGGTTACGCTTTTGCATGCCGCTGATGGTATTCTCATTCTGGTTGCACGCTGGTATTAGCACATCGATGTTAGTACGTTGTGGGAATGTAATGTGGGAATGTCATGTGTTGGATCTTAAGTGTTTAGTATTAATAACTTTAAGTCTCTTAAAATGGATAGCGAAAATTCTCTTATTTTTTTGGTTATCCTCTCATTCTCTCTCTCATCTCTTGTTATACATAAACATTTTATGTCTATTTAAATATATATAGGTATATATGATTCCTAATTCCTAGAATAAGAACTCACGATCATCGATCGCATGGTGTATTTTTGCGACAATATGTCCCTAAGTAGTAGGTCATAGTCATAATGAACCACAAAACCGTCGTAACGATGTCCTTTATACAATATTCATATGATTTGTGACGTGGATTCGTCTGGGCAATGTTTTTATCTACAATAATGTAGAGAATATATTTTCTTCAGCAATTTTCTAGATTGCGATTGTACACGTGTTTATTGTCAAATTACATCTAATCTCTGGCAGCGTATCTCTAAACATATGCAAACGCAATCCGATATTGAAAATATGAAATATTATATGACTTACTACCGATGTATAATAGTCGTGTGGTTACGAACATGCAAATTTAGTTTTGAATTTTATAAACAATTTGATTTATAAGAGATTATTTTAATATTTGTGTTGGTACCAAAAAAAGGAAAAGAGCGAAAGGAGTCAAACAAAAAGCTATAGTTGTGATCTGTGAGTACAAATCTTACAAAAATGACTGGTTTTCTTAAACATACGTGATATTACGTATTTCAGTTCTGTGCTAGTATTAGTAAAATTAGGTGATTTTTCCAGATTACCGAGATACTATATTATCTACACAATTATTATAATTGTTTAATTTCTTAGAAATTGTTAAATTCTTAGAACATGAATTACTAAGTAAGTTATTTCCGTACTTTCAACTCGACACTAGTAAATCCTTGACCTTTATTCTGCACGTAATCCATTAGAGACGATGGCTTATGTTAATGTGGATAATTGCATTCTCTGACTGATGCATAAAGCGGAACCGTTCTCTTCTACCTTTATAAATATAATGATAATATCTATCTTTAAAAGTTATTGTACATTTATTTCCTTATTCACACAAAAAAATATAATATCATATTTAAATATGAAAATATGAAGAAATGAAGAAATCGTTTATTTTAGATTTATACGGCCGAGATGAAGTTGTAAAATAGTTTCTTTTTTTTTATTGCACTTTAAAAATTCCGTGATTGATGGCGTTATATATACATCCTAAATCGTAAACGCTGATGGAATATGAATCGACCAAGATATATTTGGTTTGGCGTAGTTTTTATTATTTTGTTTACCTGTCCGTGGGAGCATATTGACCTGTAAAGTCGAAGTCGAACGGCCGGCATGCGACAGGTTGGCGGATGTAGGTGTCCGCAAATATTAGCACTTGCTTAATTCATTGCTAGTATATTTGTTTACTTTATTACCTAACTCACTCTCTGTTTAATTTAGTTCTGTTCTTGTCATATGTTTCACTATACTTTACTGATCTTAACAGCTCAGCGCGCTGTGTGTATCGTTGCCGAAATATACTACTTATTAGCAATTATATAATATTGAATGATATATATTTAGAAAATACTTTAAATATAACAATTTATTGTAATAATTCGAAGTTCAACGACATTTAGATGACAAGATTGTGTAATTTATGATTATGACACGTCACACAAGTAATCTGAAACATGCGGTTGCGGTGGCGTATGCGTTCGGCCGAGGTCGCCGCCGTCGGTGCGCGTGCGCAACGTGAATGGATCCCCACTATGGTCCGCCATCAATGGATCGCACGTGGTTGATATTATGTTAATTCAAATACTGCAACGTTTCGCCCTCGCCTCGCCTCGAAAATAAGGTCATTTGAACTTCTTTTTAGTAAAAATACAATATATAACAGTCTAAATTATATACATATAATATGTTTCATTGAATTTATATATGAGTATGTAGGCATATTATTATATACTAACTAGATTTTTTAATTCGTTTATTTTCATTTAATTCATTTAAGTATCACTAAAGTTTATGATAAAATTTCTTAATCTTTATTCGAATGAGATTAAATGCGAAAATTGGTATAAGATAATTCATATGATTTATTTGGTAGTAGAAGAACTTCAAGAAGTATTGTTGCCTTATTCAATGAGCTTTTCGAGAAACCTTATAATATATTTTATATTTAAATTATTTACACACCTCGTCGTAATAAATCTGAGGATTATCTACATCCTTTTCACCTACTTAGGTAAAGGCAATATAGTTGCAGGCAAATGAAGTCATTGGTGGTTTCTCAAGTATATATAATAGACTGTGCCATTGGCATGCCATATCAGTTTAAGCCAAACAAGGTGATAACGGGCAGCTCCTTCGGCGGATTTATTATGAAACCAGTCTTTCTGATATGGTTGACATGGACACTATGTGCTTGTATAAGAGCTTTCCTAATTAGATCTAACGAAATATTTCTTTAACTTATATTTATACGTATTTCGCATTACTAGTGATAAGTCACTTTGTTCTTCATTTTACACCAACTGTAAATACATAATGTTAAAAGGTACTGCGTATGGAGCGGATAACGCAATACTACTTCTAACCAAGCCTAGCCGAAAAAAGGGATATATTTTTGTATATTAGTTATCACACTAAACACAACAGCTAAAGACAACAGTCTTATATAAATTTAAAAATTATACAGAATAATGATTATAATAATTTTTTTGAGAAATATCTTATAGATAGAGTTTGATAAGCATGTTCTGGGGCCGCCTCCAGAACATGCTTCATTTGTAGGAAATGTACCGAGAAAAACGTGACGAAAAGGAAATATAAATACATAATTACGCTTGAATTATATTGTTTCGTTTTTACTTACTGGCTGTGACTTCATTGAAATAGTATGATGTCAGCCGCGTTGGATGCTGATCGATCGAAATCTCTAAACTACGTATTACAATACATATATTTAAAATTATATCTTGTCATAATTTTGAAATTATTTGATGATTAATATTTTTTGTATTAATTAATCAATCAATCAATTATTTTCGCACCTCAATAAGCTAAATAATGAGGCCAGTCGTGGCGCAGCGGCACGAAATGTGACTGTAAAAGCGACTGGTTGTGGGTTCGATTCCCCCTCGAGGAGATGAAATATTAACTTAAATTTATGTTTCCATTTCTTCGCTCTGGTGTTGAGGCTAAGTGCGGCGCTGAGTTCTGGTACTCAACACGCAATGCCCTCAGAATACGGCAAAAAGTGGGGAACGGATTGTCTTAACACTAAGTTCCCTCTGCCTACCCTGCTGTGTGCGGGATACGCGTGAAGCTGATTTTTAATAAGCTAAATAATATTTATTAAAATGTCTTTTAATAAATATTATTTTTTAAAAGACATTTTAATAAATATTATTTAGCTCTGTCTTTTTTTATTTAGAATACATTTTAATAATGGGTTGCAATATGCACATTGTATCATTTTTGACTTTTAATTTCCGGTGCGATTTGTGTTCGCACCGTGGAATTTTAAGTGGTCCACAGTCGTAAAATTAACCGGTCCTTAATGGTCGGGAGTGAATGGGGAGGCATTTTAAAATGCTCTCGGTCCAACGGTTTGGTAATAAAAGTGACGAACGTGTAAATGAATGCATTAAACTTGGAATATATTAGTTGATTTTATAGACATATTGTCACCAACTTTTGAAACGTGCTCTCTTCTTTTATTCTAAAATCCTAGCAAGTTCAGTGTGTTAAATGCTAACAGAAAGTACTTGTGTAAAGATTATTAGATACACTAATATTTGGGGTTTTATCATTAGAATAGGAGAAGGAGATTTGAGATTGAGAATAGGAGAGGTTAATAGAAAAAAACAGCTTTACGCTGTATCCCGCACATATCAGGGTAGGCAGTCCTTACAGTCACACCCTTGTGCCCTCCGCCACGACGGCTTCAGGGTTAATTGAAATTATCATTATTATACTTATTTCATGAATCTCACATAATATTAACTTTATAATATTTTAGAAATGAACGACCTCAGATACTGAAAAAATCTTCCCATGCAAATTAATATTTTCAAAACCTGTAATATTAAGTATTTCGTTTAAGCCTTTCTATTAAGCTCCTATCATCACCAACTCCAATCCTGTGAAAGTCGCTAACAATATTAAGTCACACGTCAACATTCTAACAACCTCGTGAAGCTGTCAAATCGTCACTTCGCTAATGGGGGTCCGTCATCGGCTCGACCCCTTTAAACTTTCGTTTCCTGTCTCCCTAATGGTATTTTGAGACGGATATACTGAAGTGCTTATGCTGTGGTTTGTGGCGATGTCTCATTGTAACAGATGTGTGTTGGAAATTAAACAATGTATAGGTATATCTCTATGGCAGCGCTGAAAGATTCTCGAGTTAGTTTATATGTAGGGTGACTGATTTTTTTGTCATAGTACAGATTTTTTTGATATAGTATCTCTTATAAGTATAAGATTAATTATTTCTCTTAGTTGAATTGGCGCAGAGGCACAAACATGTCACTGTAAATGCGACAAATTGTATTCGATTCCTACTCGAGGAAATTAAATGTTTAATATTCTTTATTTCTTCGCTCCTGTGTCTAGAAAGCGCGGCGGCAAAGCGCGGCGTTGAGTTTCGTCACTCACACGCAATGCGTCCAGAATTTGCAACGGAAGTGTCTTAACACTACGCTCCCCACTTCCTACTTTTCTGAATGCGGGAGAAGCGATAAGCTAAAAAAAACAGTTCCTTGAGACAACAACATATTGCATTAATAATTTAGCGCTAACAAATAAAATATAGGCTTAATATTCATTATAATAAAAAAAAGTTGTACGTGTAACTGAAAATGTAAATATTCCTTTTTATTATTATTATTTTTGACACTGTATTTAAAAATGAGTTATGAACTCATTTGCTATGCTTTAAGTTTTTTACATTTCATGGCAAAAAACGATAATCAAAGATAAAACTACCACGTTAGAGTTCCACTTATAAATATATTAAGCGCAAAAACAGCTAAAACAGTAGTGTCGTAGGCGTCGGCATCAACGGACAGCGTTCGAGATGACCGTAGTTTAGTTAACTACGTACTTCCGCCAAATGGCAGGCGCGTCACAGTCACATGGTCCGTTTGTCGCGGTGCGTTCATAATTATGTCTATTTAAAAATTAAAAAATAGGCACGAATGCTTTAATCTACAGATCTTTATATTGATACTATGTATATAAAAAGTTTGAATACATCAATTTTTTTATTATTTTTTAGCTCAACGCTTTATCTCTAATGGAGTAAGCAGAACACAGAAGTCGCCATTCCTTTGCTCTTTGCATACAATTTTAATTTCGTCCACTGTCATCAACCTCTTCATACGTTCCCTCCGAGGGTCCTCATGCTTTTAACGTGACCGTCCAGTATCATCAATATTGTGTTCTAAGATAGATCGAGGTCTCTTCCTACCCCTATTACCAAAAAATATAAGACTATTACTACAAAACGGTAGCATAAAAAAATCCAACTAGATTAAAAAAAACTAAAAATACATTATTAAAGTATGATTCGGGGAAGTAGTATGATTAACACATGTTTCCTTTAAAATTTGTCAGTCGCCTAAGCTTTTGTGAAGTGCCCCTTCATTCTTCTTAAAAAATAGACGGAAGAGATTAATAATGTTTTTTTTCCTTAATAAATGATACATATATTCTTTTGGCTTATATTTGATTTTTGTAAAAAAATTTTCAAATTTTTTACATTTTTTTTCATTTGTAACAATTAAATTGAGAATCTAAAAAATTAAGTAGGTACTGAACACAGTAGTATATTATCTGTATAACATTCCACCTTATTGTTATCTACATAATGGTGGGCAGCATCGCAAAATCTCGCGGATGTGCACGAGTTGATCTCGTCCAGTGTAGTACTGTAGTTTGTATCTGGTATCCTGCGGAAGCGCGGATGTTGCGTCACCGCCGGATATACATGGTCCTGTCTCCCGCGTGTCGTCACCGACGCGTCACTGTGCTCCAGTTGTTGCGGCATTTGCGCTTCATCTGTCTGTCTATAACTTTGAAAATATCAATACTGTCATTTTTTTAAAGCTTAAATTTAGTCTATGTGCTATCCCAATGTATAATCTTTATTGTAAAGTATTGTAAGCATATAAAACCATTTGGTAGTTTTTTTTTGTGTGAAAATGGAATAAACATTCATCCATCTTCACAAATTTTCACACTTATGTCTATACTTGTGTCCCCTTTCTAAGGGATAATCGATTTATAAACCCCACCTAAAAATAAAGGAATGCCAACGATGAATTATTTATTTAGATCAAAACAGAAAACACCATTATTTATTTAGATCAAAATCCCTCGTGTATACATTGTTCATAAGTACAAACTTTAAAAATACTATCATTAGCTAACATTAAAACTAGGCCGACTTAACGACTGAGGAAATGACGATCGTTAAACAATTTTCAGTTCGCACATACTGTGTGTTTATCTAGAAATGAGAGCTCGTTCCTAATGCGTGAAACAAAAAAGAATAATGGGGCCATTGATCACGTCAGTCAGTTGATTTGGCAGTGGAAGTAAGTATTTCCGACCGGAAACAGACCTGAGATAAATCCTCACTTGGATATACTCTTGGACCCTCACTTGGATATACTATATCGTACGCTTATCGTACTCTCCTTCGTTTCCGTACAAGATATTGTTGGAATATTTCGTACAATGCGTTACCCGGCTCCGTTTCAAATTAAAGCCGAATGTTTGATGTAAACATTTCTCGACTCCGGTCAATATTTACGAGCGTGTCGAACACTTAATCAGCGGCAGGAAGATGTTAACTTTCCGCTCATATTTCAATCCCAATCAAAATATGGTAATGGCCTGCGTTCGGCGGTGGCTTCTGCTGAATCAATTTGCGTCCGCACTATTTATGGCCGTGTATTTCCAATTAACTGGCAATTCGGTGGCTTCGATTGTTTCGCATTAAATGTGCGGGCGACTCCCGCATCCGGCGATTACGCCCGGCGCATAATTTGTGATGCGCCAGCGCAGTGCCGAACTGCGCATCCTACGCGTTGATTTTTGTTAGATAAAAAAGGGAAGGGTTCGTCCGACGCGAGGCGTTCGATGTTTCTTAGTCGTTTTTTGTTTTTTTTTAAATTTATTTATTTAAGGTACCTCTCAGTTCTTTGCACCTGTACTTTTTTTCGATTTGAAGTCCGTCTGTGCAGAATATGAGTTTTTTTGTAAACGTCTTTGGCTACTAATAAATTATATTTATTTTTATTCTGCAATACTAAAATATTTTTTTGTCGATCTACCAAATATTGAAAACTTATATATGTATATGATATATAGATAATATATTGACATAAAAGTGATTGTCATTAAATGGCAGAGTGATAATTTTTTATTATGTCCGTTTACAGAGACCGCGAGTATCGCCGGTATCGCCAGGCTCGTGCCGGCGACCGGATGCGACACTGGCCATATAATGTGGCTGCTTGATGAGCCCAATCAGCCTTATGAAGGTAGTTATTAATAGATGTATTATTATTTTTGCAAGTTAGTTTTGCTAAATATATAATAGATGTGGTAAAAAAGTGATGAACGTAATGTGTTAGTACTAGGTTCAATCTGCCTACTCAGCTGTAT
The DNA here is from genome assembly GCA_018230605.1 of Heliconius congener. Lineage (NCBI taxonomy): Eukaryota > Metazoa > Arthropoda > Insecta > Lepidoptera > Nymphalidae > Heliconius > Heliconius congener. The sequence continues at coordinate 10,764 of DWAO01000905.1, read as the reverse complement.
GCGGGATACAGAGTAAAGCTGATATATTTCATAATTTCATTTCTTTGCTCTGGTACCAAGGTTATTACCAAAAAGGTTGGCGGCGGCGGCGTTGAGTTCTGCTACTGAATACGCAATGTAAAAAATTTTTTTTTTCTTATTAGGTTGACTGAGTTTTTAAAACTACCTTTGACGACCACATCTTTTATAAGAAACGACGAAACATAATATAAAAAAATATATTTTTACAGACTGTGAACAGCTCCTGTGCTTTCGCTACTACAATGGTGAAGAAGATGAATGCGTGGCGGAGTCGTCATCTCTCCCGCCACGATTTAAAGTTGACCTCAAGAAGTTGCCATTGCGGCTTAAAGAAGGCATGTCGAGAAAGAGAAGTGGCGAACAGGTTTCACACTTCTCTTATAATAATGAGAGTTTTGAAATGAATTCGGAAAATATGCCCCGCATGGAACTTGTGAGTACGAGTCAAGACATCAAGCATCTCAGCGACAACGTTAACAAATGCTCAATTAGCACATTAGATAGTAGTGGGTCTTCGAATGTCGAACAAATTAAATGTGATCCTAGTAAAGCTATAGTTAATAATATAAGTGAATCTCAAATTGTAAATAGTGAATCTCGAAGTGCTCTGAACTGCAAGCCGACATCGTCAGGCGTGAAAAAGAAGTGTCCTCCTCCCGTGGACACAGTAGGTGCACAGGCATTAAATGGTGTCAAGAAAAAAATAAACTCGAATATCGGATTGGAATCTCCTACGTCACCTGACACTGAATACTATAAGATATGGTCACCACAAAATCCATGCAAAATTATGAAGTTTGTCTATGACGTCGAAGGTGCTAATGTGCCAAATGATGCTCAAAAATCTCCAGTGCCGCCTCTACCGCCTAGACAATCCCATAAACCTTTAGAAAGGATGCACGCTTTGCCTCCAATCGTTCAAAGGCATAGAAAACCAAAAAAATTAACTAAACCTGAAGATGCCTTTACATTTGAGCTCATCGATACAGATGAACAATTCTTTACGGACAATAATATTGCCAATTCTGCTGCTTTACAAGGAAACATTAATGATTTTAAACCTGGTGAATTTTACAATGGTGCTCAAGTACCCATATCTTCAACTGTGAGTTTTTTGAAGGAATGTCAAAATGTCGCTCCATTGGCGACGCCAGAAACTGATGGCAGCTTATGTGAATCAACAGTTTCTATGAAAGTATCTAGGTTAGTTGATGATAAGAAAACGAATGATGTACCTGATAGTGCGCCAAGCGCGAGTATGAATAGTATAATGTTTATAAAGGACATAGGTCCAGATAATTATATTACAACTACATTCTCTAGGAAAGATAAAACTGCTGACAGCTTCCATTCAACTCCAAATCATGCCAAATCTGAAGAAAAAGCACAGCATACTTTTTTAAATGATATAAGTAATCATCAAGATTTTGAAGATGATAACAGAAATCAAATTGAAGAGAAGGAAATAACAGTTTTGAAGGGTCACAAGCCCCTAACAAGGCAAAGTTCTGGTCGTGCTACACCTACAATGATGACTGCATTTTTAAATTCCTCGCATATAGATGGACCTAGTCAAGAAAGATGCGATGTAAATACCAGTCCTGAAGCCCCCAGTTCATGTAATTCGTCACATTCAACTTCACCAATAGAAGAGTCTTGTAAGATCCCTAGTGTTGGAACTATGATAATGAATCGAAAATATTCATGTGACAGTTCCACTCCGAGGCATTCGAGCTTACCTCGTCATTTATTAAAGAATCTTGGATGCGAGGGAACTCCTAAACATTCACCGCATAAGGCAAACACATCTAAAGATGTCCCAGATAGCCCTATGAGGCCTCATCCAAGAGTATTAACACGAGTAGCTGCCTTAGCTGGGACGGGCGTACCTCAGTGCCCGCCCACACCTACTCATCACGCAAGGAGGCCACGGCCTCTGCCACCGCCTGACCTACACCCTCCACCCATACAAAACGATACTCCATTAGAAAACTTTGAAATGGTAGAATTTACAAATGAATTGAGAACATCGGAGATTAGATCTCCGAATCTTGAATTCGTGAACAGTAATCACTTTACAATAGTACACGCTGGACCGCCAGAGGATGTGGTGCTACGTCGGCCGCCCGTAGACGATAATGATGATAACGATAACGCCGTAGCGTCGCCCACGCCGTTGAGACATATGGCCGGGATCAGACTGCCGTCGATACCAGAGAGGGCATCGAGACAGATGGCGTTGACAGGGGACTTCCCAGCTAATATGATTGGGGGTATCATTGAATGTGAGGAGCCTTTGCCTCCTGGTGAGCATAATTTGTTTTTATAAATCTGAAATTTGTAACTGTAATGGAAATTACTTTAAATCTTTTATTCTATAAACATCTCTCATCTTTCAACATCTTTTATTCATAACACATCTCTATACAAATTAAAACTTTAGGGCATATTGTTGACACCTAATATTATAATATATTACATTATGTTAACACATTCCAGGCTGGGAAGCCCGTATGGACAGTCACGGCCGCGTGTTCTACATCGACCATATCAACAGGACAACAACGTGGCAGAGGCCTGCCGCTAACGGTAGCGCGCCGAGGTCACCCGCGCCTGAAGTGCAGAGACGGCAACTGGATAGAAGGTGACATTGCCTGTTATTTTGGTAGTTAGTAGTAGTTAGATGATTTTGTTGCGTATTTAAATACCTCTTTTAAAATATTAATTTAGTGTATTAATGATGTAGTTAAGTATAAAAGAATACTAAAACATGGTATTACTAGCTCTTTAGTCTAAAAAATCAAAATGAATATGATGTGAAACGTAATAAAAAAAAAGATAGATCTAAGATATTTTATATTGTTCGTACATTCACGCATGTATATTATACTTCTATATTTTTTTTCAGATATCAATCAATACGTCGTACAATGACGCGCACGCAACTGGGGGAAGAGGAGCGTGGAGCCAGCTCCTCACCTCCTCCTGCAGCCAGCACGTCCAGGCCAATGGAGACGCAAATACCCCACGCTCCCCACCCAGCCGCTGAGTTCCTAGCGAGACCGGACTTTTATTCTATATTGCATATGAATTTGGTAAGTATTTAAACAAATGTGGTAATATAAAATCAGGAGAGATGGGCTAGTTCGTCTCTTTCGCTCTCGGCTGGTCCACTGAAACGCAGTGGTCCACTCAACGCAAGCAGCGTCACCTGGCTGCTGATTTTGTATAAATTATTGTTTTTATCGAATTGTTATCGAATATTATATTATAAATCTGTGAAATTGTATTAATATATGAATTGTTTAGTATTCATGACTAACTTGAGTAGTTAGTTGTATGTACATTAGTATTTTCATATAATTAAACAACTCGTGACCGTGAGAGAAAATCTAATAAATTGAATTATAATTTGGTTATAAATTAATTTAATATGTGAAATATTAATATCTTTTTCCCTATCTCCAGGAAGCATCATCACTCTACAACTGCAATTCAACCCTAAAACATATGATATCCAAAATTCGACGAGATACGTCGTCGTTTGAGCGATATCAGCACAACAGAGATTTAGTCGCTCTTGTCAACATGTTCAGTGAAACGGATAGAGACTTACCACTGGGGTGGGATTCGAAGTTGGATAGAAATGGAAAGGTATAAATAAGTTTTTACTTTTTTACTATTAAATACCTTCCCTCTATAACTATATTTTTAGCGACAAATAGTAAAAATATCAGAATAACATATATAAAAATTATGTAAAATGTATCTTATCTATTCTAATACCCTATAATTTGAAAACAAGTACTTTTAAATACTTACGTAATTTCTTAGTGTATAGTTTAGTTCTTTAAGTACGATGTTTCAAATGTGCCACCTTTTGTAACAACGTGAAATTCGCCTTCATCAATTTGGCCTTTGCCTTTACAAATTTTACGTTGTATGGAAAACACACGAAATAGGTTCTAGAATAAAAAGAGCGAAATTACACAATAATAGATTGCACGTTAAAAAATGATCCAGAAACTAATCGACGACCTTCACTTATAATAAGACAAACATATTTACAATATAGTGGGTTAGACAGAACATATAAATACAGACTAGACTTGTTAATTATCTGTAAAATGTCGTATGAATCGCTCACTGGTGCTGTCACCGCAGCGGTTCTTCGTGGACCACGTGATGCGGCGCACCACGTTCATAGACCCGCGGCTGCCGCGCGCGCCGCAGGCGGGGCCCTTCTCGCCGTTGTTGCCGCCGCGGCGACGCCCCATTATGCCCGATCAGGTTGTCTAGGGTTCAGTTTGTAGAGGTTTTATGCTTTCTGTGGGTTTTTTAGGTTTTATATATTTTATATAGAATAAGTAATTAGAGTTCAAAAACTTTCCGAGGCATTGCGTGTTGAGTGTCGGAACTCAATGCCGAGCTTTTCGGGCCTTGGTGAAACATCGAAGAAATAAAAATATTAATAAATATTGATTCACTCTCCCAAATGGGGATCGCACTCGCAACCACGTGCGCCACGACGGCCTCGATCGGTACTAATATCGTAATAATTAAAATTGAACTTTAATGAATTGCAATTTCAACTTAAACATTTAAATTTATTTTTGTGCATCATCATTACTAATAACCTAGTCTAGCCTTTTAAAAATCTAAGATAGCGTAAAACCTACTTGTATTGTTGTTTTTGTTAGATTGGTTGTCTCTGTAGCATGTTTTTAGTTTCTTGCACGCTGTATGGTTTGTATGAAATCATTATTTCTCTTTTTTAAATTATTTGGCACGGTTACAAGGATTGATTATTTTATGTTTTTAGCGCTCGCTTGAGGGTTGTTTTGTTTCTTTTTTAGTATTTGAGTTGATTTTGATTTTGAGTTGTTTGAGTTGGTGTATGCATCTGGATATATTAGTTGTGTGTCTCTATATTATCTGCATTTGATTGTACTATTTGTTATCTGTAGGTGTAATTTTTAGTTAAATAAAACTATTTTTATCTAGAAAAAACATAGATTACATGATTTTATTTTAAACTTTTACAAAATTACGATATTTTTTAATCTGAAAATTTTAATTTTCGAGTTAACAATTTTATTAAAGGAAAATCTTAAGACCTCTTTTATAACTAAATTATTCATAATAAATTAAAAAAGATGTTTTATAGTATATATTTAATCGTATCTTAAGAAAATAACATATTTTGATATATGATACAGGCGCCGACTCCTCCTCCCAGGCCGCCGGTCACGAATTCAGATTTCTATCCTCATCATATGCAACAAGAGATACCAATTGCGTATAATGACAAGGTAATTTAAAACTTTCTTTTATTTATATTTATTTGTATAAATTATTTTTTATTTATAACTGTGAATTCTTACAAATTTATTAATTTAGATATTCTTTTTATTACCTGTCTCCCACATAATTCAAGTTAAGTAGATAGAAACGAAGGCGAATGAAACTCCACATTCCGCAAATTTTAAAGATATGCGATATTCGTTTAATTTTCTAAAAGAACTGGGAAGGGAATTTTCGTGAAATTATTTGATTTCTGATATAATAATTACACTGAGATTATATTAAAAATATTTTAATATTCTATATTAAAAGACTGATCTTTATTCACTAGATGGCGCTAGTTATATTTATTTTAGTTTAATTGTATTTACACTAAAAACACAAACCTATTTTATAACAAAATATTTATTCCTTCATCCAGGTAATAGCATTCCTACGTCAGCCAAACATACTATCTATATTAAAAGAACGTTGTGGAGGTTGCGGTACGTCTCTACGAGATAAAGTGAATGCAATTAGAGTGGAAGGAGCACCAGCACTCGCCAGATACCAGAATGACGTTCAACTCACGTGTTTACTTAGGTGAGTTTTTATTTTTCTTTTTCAACTTCATGCCTTATCCCGCAAATAGCAGTGAATAGATAATTTAGTATTACACTCCGTGTAGCAGGTATAGATAATTTAGTATTACACTCCGTTCTCCGCTTATCGTTCGAATTCGAAATAGTGGCGGAGTGTTAATGGCGGAAATCAACGCTGCACCTTGTCTTGAGCTTAATTCCCCGACTGGAGATAGAAGTCACAAGTATTGCGTTTGCAGTAAAAAAATCTTCCACATACGTGTTTGTTTACATTTTTGTTTTGGATTTTTGAGCATACCGTTTTTAGGTTAGTTGAAAGAGCAACTTAACTAAGGTAAGTTTGTAAGCTTATTATAGATCTGTATTGGCCTACAAAAATAAAGAATATTTATAACAGTTGATAGTGGCTTGTTACAAAAATGGACATTTGTACAAAGATTAATATTAAAAGACACAAAGTTAATTTTGTTTCATCCAACTGTGGATAGATGGCGCTACACGTCACTTACTGACGCTAGCTGCATCAATGCGCGGTCCTTAACCCATATAGCGTCTCGACGCTAAGCGTGTCTCTACACGATAAAAATAGACGAGAATATTACTGAGCTATTTTTATAAGTAACTAGATATGAGAGACAGTCGTATAAAGAAATTGAGAGGAAAACTGTATTGAAAGCTATTAAAATCTTAATTTTCTGAATGTGTGACAAACTATAAACGATAAACTGCTATTTTGACTGATACATTTCTATTTATAGCATTGAATTCTCTCGTCCATTTGGACAGACAAATGGATCATAGAGTTAAGTCTTTCCATTCTTTATATGACGCTTATTGAGAAACATTACTGAGTGTTGTCACTCTTTTGCCAACTTTACATCAATAATTAATGAAATCTCTTGCCAAAGGGAAATTAAACTGACAACTATCAGGTTCAGTCAAGCATAAGACAAATCACTATAATTTTATTTGATCAAGTCGAATATCTATGAAAAACTTATTTTAAAATAAGATCTAATATTTGAAAAAGCACAAAAAATGAGCTCAACGGAAACAGCATTGATTCAGTCAATTGTATAAAAACTTCCGTTATTCGAACTAATTATTAAATTATAACAAGACAGTTAAAATTAACAGATACGTCTGTACACAAAATATGTGTACTAGTGACCGATTAAATAAAGAATTGATTCACACGTTCTAATTCATTTGATTGTTTCCTTTGTACTTTAAGCGTTGTATGTATGTATGTACATAAATACATGTTGTATGTCTATATCATTAAATTTTCAATGACTTTTCGTCTATTAATATACAAAATTGCAACTTTATTTTTATTCTTTTTTTTATTTTAAACTCTCCTAAATTGCGCAGTAAATAAGATTGATTTTTAGTTTAAATTTAATCTTAAAATGAAAATATATTATTATTATCAACAAGCATTGCATTATCGTGGCGCAATTGGCTGCTGACTGTATGTTTGTGGTTAAAAATACCTTTTTTTTGAGTTCACGCTGTATCTAGCACATAGCAGGTTAGGCTGAAGGAAACTTGGAACTTAGTGTTAATTTTCGTCCCCACAGAAACTTCCGCTCTCCATTATCCGCCGAATCCGAGAGCCATTGCGTATTGAATTTAACGCCGCGCATTGCCGACTTACTACAGCGAAGAAATGAAATATACCTTTACCATTACCTCTAGTAGGGATTGCAATACAAACTGACGCTACGACTGGCCTTAAATCCCCATTTGGACTAGTAATTTTAGAACATTTAGAACAGGCAAGATCTTAATAACTGTAATGCGCGAAATATATCGAACGGAGTGTCAAAACACTAGGTTCTATTTGTCTGCTTGAACTTGACTAAATAAAAATAAATTTTGTTAATGTTCCAAATTATGACAGTGTAGTAAATTTTTGTACAGCAAACTGCATCTACGAGTATGTGTCATGCGAACACAATCGCTTGAAAAACCTCATCTACTCAGTTACTTTATTATTAAATAAATTGTCTATAGGTAAATAGTTTATTAAATATGAATCATAGGACGATTTTCCGTCTACGTCCCGTGGTATATGTGATTTTCAAATTTTAAACGTTTGAGTTATAGAGCAATGAGAAAACAAGAAATCCTAATTGTAGATATATACATAAAAGTGAAGAATGTTCCCACTATAAAAATATGCAGTAAACCGCTTGATCCGGTTTCAGGTCTCAATTGTTGTAAGATCTTCGTACTGGCAACATAACCGTTTTTGTGTACAAAAAAGAAAAAACAAACTAGTTTTCGCAATGATTATAAGTGCTTCTAATGACATAAAAACCATATGCCGTATCCTGCTTATTGTGAATGTGAAAATTGCATCTTTATATGCTCAGGATTTTTTATTACTTAAAGTACTAAGAAGTCAGTACCGTGGTCCAATGTTAGATTAGACGTGCAATATTAGACGTGATTGTTGTAGCTCTTCGTTCCCACTCGTGGGAATATTTACATCGTTTTTTTAGTTTCACGCTGTATCCCGAACATAACAGGGTAGGCAAAGAGAACCTAGGCACTGAGTATTAAAACACTCCGTTCCCATTAAGACAATTTTGTTCCTCACTTTCTGACCAATTCTGTAGGTATTGCGTGTTGAGTTGCGGAATTCAACGCTAAAGCGAGATGCTTAAGTGAGATATAACATAACATTATAACTCTTATTAAGCAATACTTTGTTTGTTTTATTATTATTATTAAAGTATTACAATTATTATAATAACCGTTAATACTACGGAAGCAACAGATAATTATGTATCTATCTAATGAATGCTACTGACGAGGAATAGATGTTTACCTATCACTTATATAGGGTATATCGTACATAATACTTATTTAGATTTAGATAAACGATATGATTTCACAATAAAGAATTGCTACCTCTTTAAATCGAAAGTTATTTTGGATATTTCATAATTCATTTCAAAACAAAAAATTACGTATTATATTAAATGCCATACCATCAGTTCCGAGGATATTGATGAAACAATGCGTATTCATCGCGTAAATTTTTTAAAAATTAAGTAATAGATCGATTTTGGTCATTCTTTTTTTTATTGATCGTATATATTTTATCTTAACTTGAAGCATATAACCAAATGGAATTAACAATTCACAATTCCCCAGCTATAGGTTAAAAATTCAATAAACGCACGCGTTACCGATATTTAAAGTATTTCTTATTTTTTGTTTTTAAAATTTTTTGACAGGTAAGTTTTCTTTTTTCAATAAAAATCTAATTTTATCTAAGTAGTATATTCATAAGCACAATTTGCATATACGATATTGATTTCGATATCCAATGATAGTCACCCCTGTAATTTTGCTTATAGCGGATTCGAATAAGCATTTATGACATACATATGTAGTAATAATGATCGACTTTTCAGTTTAGACGATCGTGACTTCATTTATTCTATACTTATATACACTACTGCTACGTATCAACCTCGAGTACGGAAATATATTTTTATATTTGTTATATACCTAAGCACAATTTTTCGCTTTAGTGCCAATTAGTGTAAAATTGCAATTAATGCTGCTCAACTTATTGATAGATTTTTGACGACAATGCAAATGAATATGTCTGTTCTTTCAAGCTTCACGCTGAATCCCTCGTGTAGCAAGGTAGGTAGAGGGAACCTAGTGTTAAGATACTCCGTTCTCCACTCTTCGAATGCCGAATTTTCGAGGCATTTCGTGTTGAGTGGCTGAAGTCAACGCGGCGCTTTTGACCTGTTTACCAGAGCGAAGAAACGAAAATATTAAAAATATTTCCTCAAGTTTGTGCCACTGCGCCACCGCGGCCTCTATGCGGCAGTTATGGAAATTATAATAACATTTTAGCATAAATTGTTAATTTACGAATTTATTTAAAGCAACCATAAGGGCTTTTCATTTAAGCATTCTCTTGTTATACCTATGATAACGGAGAAAACGACAAGATCTCGGGAATTGGGGCCATCTTGATTGTGTTATTATTCAGAACTGGTGCTTGTATTTTCCTGTATAATAAGCAGTGGGTTATGGCGTTCGTGTTTAGCAAAATAATTTAAGCCTCATTTTCACTTGTCGTTTAAATATTGTGAAAATATTTGCGTTTCATTTTTATTGTGAGGCCGAGCGCGGCGTTGAGCTCCGCCACTTAACACACAATGCCTTAAAAATCGGCGTGGGGAACGGAGTGTCTGTACACTAGGTTCCCTGTCCCTATCATGCTATACGGGAATGATCAAAACCGACGTGAACACATGCATGGGCTGGACTTGAAGGAACTTATATCTAAATGTTAAGTACAATAAAATATAAACTTCTGGTTATATAAAATCAAATTAGATCAAACATTACCTTGCTTATACACTTTTTATATGGTTGTAAATTGCATAAGCACGCAAGTCTTAGCATGCGACGCAAATTATTTATCTGAATGTTGCTCGCGTATTTTATATATAGACAAACCGCAGCGTTGAGTTCTGTCACTCGACACGCTATATTTAGAAGATTGGCCTAAAAGTGGGGAAAGGAGTGTTTTAACACTAAATTCCTCCACTTAGCTATGCGGTAAAGTGCGTAAAGTTTTGGTAACTCATTTGAAGTGCGTGCAAGATTTCGTTTGAATATTCTAAATTTATAATGAGGTCAGACATACCATCTCTCAATCGCGATGCGTAAACACTTGCTCCGGCCTGACCTATTTGTGTTGTACATCTGATTTTTGATTTTACCAAAGTACCTAATAGTAATATACGGAAACATGTTTTATTTAAGTGTATATATATATATATATATATATATATATATATATATATATATATAT
>DWAO01000904.1:0-21743 GCA_018230605.1 Heliconius congener | reverse complement strand
GAAATATAAATTTAAGTAAATATTTCATCTCGTCGAGTGGGGATCGAACCCACAATCAGTCGATTTACAGTCACACTTTGTGCCCCTGTGCCACGACTGGCCTCATCATCATCAGAAAATCATCTATCATGGGACAAAATCCATTTACATGTTCATCCATTTACAACTATGTCATAATAAATGTAGTAAAACCTTATTAGACTTTGATCTGATTAAACAAGAATTCTTGTATACAATTTCTTATTACTTTTAATAATTAAAATTAAATATGGACATACTTAGCTTATGACAAGAAAATTTGTTTTAGAAATAAATATTATTATTGCTAAATATCCTTACTATTTACTTAAATATTATAATATTTGTAGAAATTTGAGAATAAAATCAACTTCTTGGTCTATATCTACGAGTACATTGACTACAGCCCCCTTATGGGGACAATAAATAAATGGAAAAAGAAAAGTCGTTTTATAACGACTTCAAATCTTGTTCCATGCATTAAGACAAAGAAATATCGTTGGATTTGCTTTTGCGTAAAGTTAATGGCTTTTGTTTTATCCTCGTTTTTGCTTCAACAAAAGTACACGGCGCATTATTTTTTTTTATCCTCTTAGTCGAGAACACTCATATATTTTTTAGAGTCATCATAAATGTGAATTTCAGTAAATATAATTTAAAACTAACCGTTTCTTTGTGGTGGAAATTCTGTATTTTCTTTTTTTCGATTTAATAAAATCCTTTGTTTCGTACATAAAAATACCACATTAAATGTATTATGATTTGTAAGAAAACTAAATGAATATTATATAACATCAGTAGGTATTCCTTATTACTTTAAATAAATAAAAAATAGAATAGTTGTATTATTTTGTTGTCCGCATAATCACATTCGTTAAATCGTTTCCTCCTTGGGCGAATCTATGACGTATTTTCCAGTGGAAGCCTGGTCTCCAGTTCACTTTAGAGCGTTCACAAAAAACCTAAAAATATTAACAGCGAAAATAAATAGATAACTACATCATGCAATTTTACTTCTAGTGAAAATGTATCCTCGTATTTAATAAAAAAAATTAAATCAGCTTCACGCTGTATCCCGCACCCAACAGGGTAGGCGGAGGGAACCTAGTGTTAAGACACTCCGTTCCCAACTTTCCAGCGTATTCTGGAGGCATTGAGTGTTGAATGGAGGAAATCGACGCCGCGCTTTAAATTATAGATAAGTACATACAAAGTATAATAATGAAAAAAATCAATAAAATCTTTTTGATATATTCAACAAATTTAATAAAAGACGAAATCAATCATAGTTATTTAGGCGGCGAACAGGACAAGCGTGAAAGCTCACATTGGACCTTTAACACGCGCTAACTGATTTATCGCCGCAATAATTCAATGCGGATCAGGCACTATATTCAAATATGCGGGCTTCTCTAACTAGCCACTTATGAATGTACCGATTATAATTTGTTATTCACGAATATGTTTATATAATAAAATTGCTTTTTATGAGTTGTTAGAATTGTAAAACATATAATCTCTTTTGCGCCGGCCGTGCTCTTGACGCTTGTTTTCCGTTTTGCGATTTTGATATGAAAAAAAACGAAAAAGTTGGAGTAGAATTAAACTAAAAATATTACGTGATTTCATAAGTTTCCACAATATATAGGTATAACTAATATGTAATATAAAACATACAAAAGGTTCCATTTCTTATGCGCCACACAACAGGCAATGCCTCCAGAATTCGACGGTAAGGAAGAAACGCAGTGTTTTAACGCTGGGCTCCATCCTCCATTCCATTTCTCAAATATACAAAATCTACCTAAATAAAACCTATTTTCAATATAAAATAGACACTACCTTCATCAGACTGAAGAAATGGCTAATAAGCCAGATTATAATAATAACACATAATCTTTTGCATTTCTTCACGCATCTTTTATATCAGAATAATGGTAGAAATAACCTCACATACGTGCACGTGCATGATAGCCATCCTTAATTGTTATTGCCCTTAAACAACAACGTCACAGGCTTTTTCCATTGGAGGCATTTTCCACTTTATCTTTTTCAATTTTTGGACGTTTTTTTTTTGTCCATGCGGATAAAAAGAGTAAACGAAACGTATGATATTGTCCATTTACTACACGGTTTAAAAAACTACCAGCATTAAGCCCCCCCATAGAAACCTTAAGCTGAAATTAAAACTTAAGGATTTAGGAATTAAGGAAATTCATTTCTAGTATAAATTGTAACTACCTGTGTCTTCACATATTGGAGACAAAAACGATGGGTGGCCATCCGCCTACAGGATAGTAATTGAAATCTAACTCCAGAACTCATTCTCACAGTATTGTTATTAAGAATTCTGTATCTAAATGTCATCAAAGTACTTTATTATATCAATTTCACCGTAGATTATTCTTATTGACTGCTCCTTAAGTAATGTTGTCTCATACTAGCGTATTTCATATAATTACAAAAAGTTAAATAAGCAGCGTATTCAAATATATTATCACATAAATAGATTGCACAAACCCATTCAAAACCGGGATTTTTAGATAACTAAGACAGGTTTGAGAGCAATCTAAAATCATCATAATGTAAACTATAAATTAATAATTGTTGATTACCTTGTTAATTACTGCAATCGGCTCTAATTGGCGTCTATGATCCCGAGACGTGGTCCGCCCATGGCAATACTACAACCATCGAAACGACTATTTTATATATACGCCCAGTTCAATGGAATGTGTGTCTTATAGCATTGTATTAGAGGTAGGCGGGCCGCATGGGCTCGAACCGGGCGTTGCGGGGGTGGGGACGGGCGGGGCGGGGGCGAGGCCCATCTCCCTTCGCCCCGCCCGCCGTCCAATCACCGCTCAGCCGTACGACTTCACCTTGCCCGTACGTCCCAATGATCCTTTTTATTTTTTGTGCACTGGGTCCACGTTTTTGTTTAGTCTTCGAGCTGATATTAGTTTTGATGGTATAATTATATGTATTCTGTTTGGTATTTTGTTATTGAACATTGATTAGCGTTAAGTTTTATTTTGTTTTGTTTGTAAAATTATTGTTTTTCAGATTTTGATAATTATTTATTAGACAATTTTGTTAAAACAAATATATTTTGTGTCGTATTATTATTTATACTTTATTAATACATGTAATGATAGCCATCCTTGCTATATAGGTAAGGGTAACAGCTGATTAGTTTGTATATTACTTTAAAAGAACATATCAAACCTGGCCATTTACTGAGCTTTGTGTAGATTTGTTAAGGTGTTAAGTTTCTAGCCAACTTTTCTTACCAATACCTTGCCAAAGCTTTATTACGTATGTTTTTTATTTGACAATAGCGTTAACTTCGTTTATTTAATTCATATTAACGCTTAGTTATAATATAGTTTACCACGGAGTAATTTTCGTACGCAATAACCAAATGTTACGCACTAAATGCGATCGTATGTTTAGTTTCCTAAGTCTTGTTCGGTTTTAATGTCAATCTTAAAAAAATATTGTAATCATTCTAACAAAGACTTAATAGTACCTATTATCTAAAACCCACCACCACCTTATTAAACCAAAGAATTATGTACATTATTATACTAACAATAATATTTCTTTTATACAAACAATACGTTTGTGCTATCGGTTGATAAATATTAAGTGAAATTTGTATGTAGATAATAGAGTATACGAAACTTACTGTTGAAATACAGTATAATTTTAATACCACATGCAAATAATGTAAGTGTAAAGTTTTTTTTCACAAATTTGGAAAATGTTGATGACCGGTCCAGCAGTAAAGTTAGTAGTGCAGCGGTAGTGTCAATAATAACATGATGCTGTCGCGGCGCAGCGGCACAATCTTGTGATTATAGAGTAGACGTGACGGTTGTGTTCGATTCACACTCAGGGAATAAAAATATTTTCGTTTCGCTGTGTCTCGTAAGAAGGTAAAGTCTGGCGTTGGCCTCCGCTAATTAACATGCAATGTTTCGAAAATTCGGCGGAAAGTGGGTAAGGGAGTATTTTAACTCTAGATTTCCTCTGCCAACCCTGCTATATGCAAAATGTATCAGCGTGAACTTGAAAAAAATAATGCAGTAGAACAGTGTAAACGCGACAGTTGTGGATTTGATACTCCTTCGGGGAAACTATTAGGTGTATTGAAATTATTTTCATTTTCTCGCTCTGATACCGCTCTGAAAGTATAGTAATAACACCCAATGTCACGAAGAATTGGACGGAAAGTCGGGAACATAGTATCTTAACATTAGGTTCCCACTGTTTACCGTGCTACGCAGGAAAAAGCGTGAAGCTGTAATAAAATTAATTAGGGATTAATAAAAAAATGCTAGCAATCGGACGTTTGTACAAAGTTACAACGTCCACTAATTCCTGACTCACCCTTCATTACTAAAACCAATAAGACGCGAGGGTTTCAGGCAAATCAAACACTTAGAAACGCCCTATGTGCGTTCAGTGTTAAATAAAAACAATCCCTATTGCAAGCTAATAAAGTTGATATTATATTATTGTACGTAAACGGATTGAAGAGAAAGGTTCGCAATAAACATTGAATTTTATATTGGATCGTACCCGCAGTAATTTGTGTCGCCACAGGTGTTCTATATTAGATCTGTTGTCGGGCCTGCTCACTGACGGAGAGAAATAAATTATACTTCTTGTTCATTAATGCTCGCGTCACCTTTGAATTAGTTAATTATTGTAGCTTAACAAAGTAACTAATACTTTTTAGTGAACATAGGATACAGGTAAGGTAAATATTAAAAAGCCTATACAGGTATATCTACCTTACCTAATCTATTCTATTATCTATTCTGTAAATCTGTTCTGTAAGTAGGCTTAATGCCTACTTACAGAACAGAATAGATAATAATGTTCTTTATTGCACATACAAATAACAATATATAAAATACGCGGAAACAAAATATATAAATAAAAACGTGTCGAGGACAATCGTGGAGGGCTCAAGCGTGTGACTGTCCGACCGCCCGACAGGTTAAGTGTTCGATACCCACTCGAGGAAATGAAATGTTTATTAATTTCATTTCTTCATACTGATGTCGAGGCAACGAACGGCGTTGAGTTCCAAAACACAACACCTAACGCCTTCAGAACGGAAAGTGAGAAGTGTCTTAACACTATGATCCCTCTGCCTACCTGCTACATTCGGAATATAAAGGTCATACTCCTTCAAGCAATCTCTTACACACACCTTTGGTAAAAATAAAAGGTCTTCTGCTTTGTTTACATATGTTAGGTCACACGCATTTTTACATTATTTATGTATTATAATATGCTTACCACATGCTTCCGCCATTATAGCTTAGTAGTGCATGTTATTTGTTGGTGTGTGTGTGTGTGTAACGGCATGTTTTGTGTTACGGGGTAAGTTTTGGGTTCGATCCCAGGGGAGATAGCCGACAGCTGTTTCGAGCAGGTGCGCCCGAAATTGCAAAGTCGGATCGACCTGTCTGTATTTTATATTAACTTTAGTAGAAATTATCTTTTTTTCTCAATCAATATAAAAAACAGGAATTGACAATTTTTAATAATTTTAGTCGTAATGATTTTTAAATGGAAATGGCTATTGACGACCAACATCATACAAAAATGACAACTTTAAATAAGTTTTACCCCTCTTAGATAGGTAGATATTGCCAGAAATCTAAATAAGTATTTTGGTAACCGTTTGGTAGTATATACATAGTAGGTATAACTAAATAAGTACCTAACTGATAAAAAGCAAAATTAACACCAACCGTTTTTAATCCGTTTAAAATGTGGGAATCGCGAATAATCAGCGAGGCTATGTGCAACCCTCCGGTCGCTGCACGCCATCGGCTAGTCACGCCACGCCAGCGCACCGGCGCGCCCGCGCTTTCACGATATAATGTCCATTAAATAACCAAGAAATTCTCTCCGTTACAGAACAAAGTCGAGTATTACGTGAAATGGAAAGGTTGGAAGCCGAAGCACAACACCTGGGAGCCAGAAGAGAACATTCTCGACCCGCGACTTATACAGAGCTTCGAGCGCGAGGAGGGACGCCGACAGGGGCGCAAACGGGAACGAGAGCACTCACCCGTCGAACGAGCGCGCAGCGGCTCAGAGGAGCGCCACCCGCCCCCCGGGAAACGCAAGGCAGAGGTGCTCAGAGAGTCGGGGAGAATTGGAGTTACCATTACTATGAGCCCACCCGCAAAAAGGCACGACTCTACAAAATTAAACGGAAGTAGAACCCATACTCTACCTCCGCCCGCTGCAGCACCCCCCGGAGGAGCAGCCGCCCCGGCGTCCCCTGCTGCTGAAGCAGCAGCACCGAGAACAGGACCGAGAAGAGCGCCACACTCCCCGGAGGAAGCAGACGCACACACACCTCCTGAAAGAGAACGGCGAACGGACACACAGCCCACGGCCACGGCACCCGCGGAACCCAAGGGTGCTCGACCGCCGCCACCCGCGCCCCAACCTGAGGACGAGGACTCGTGGGGCGAAGCACCCGTACCTGCACCGAACCCTCCCCCACCTCCCCCTCCCAAAAAGGACGTCGCCTATTGGTTGAAACGTTCTCCAGTCGCCGACCAAATCTTCATAACTGACGTCACAGTCAACCTCCAGACGATAACGATCAGAGAGTGCCGCACTGAGAGAGGCTTCTTTAAATCGCGTGAATGCCGACCGCTCGATATAACGTAAACCTCGAGAGGTTCCACGTACAAATTAATATTACGAACATTGTACAGATTGATAGATAGCTAGTATTTATTTAGTTATTACATGAAATGTTTCATACAAAAATTATGAAAGTGATTCGGAATCTTAAATGTATGAATGTTCCCATTTGCCAGTGTAACCTCATGGGCCGTGTAACCACCAATTTACGAACGAACAGGCGGTGTTTGTGTCTGCGTATTGTCAATTGTTAAAAATAGAATGTCTATTGTTTGTTAACTTATTGATAGTAACAATATTGACCGGTTAATGTACCTCTCAGTATACCGCTTTACTATATGTAATTTAATATTATAACTGCATCGTAATATATGTAACTGATTTAAATATAACTTTTGTAACATGTCTGATTATAAGTTCAGGTTCATTTTCTATTAAATAACTGTAAGAAAATAGCTAATTTACCAATAGTAGACATATTATATGCTTGCATATATATGTACCTATTTTTGTAATATTGACAATTTTAGGTTCATTTAATGTGATTCTGAATTTGTGTTAAGAATGTATTATATGTAGGTGTCACATGTTTTAGCATATAGTTTAACTAGTTAAAACTTTTTTGTTTATTTTTGTTGTTGTTATTTATGTGTGTTTCATTTTAAATGTTCCATTTCAAACTATGTGATTTTTAGATTTTAATTTATGTTTAAAAATATCTCTGATACTACTTAGTTTATATTAAATAACTCATATACATGCACACATTTTTTGTAATTCAAGTCAATAGTAACATTATTTATTTATTTTTCAAATAAAATATGGTTGGTTCTTAAAATTAACTAACAAATTTTATAGATATAGATGTTTGTAACAACTTTGTTTGGGGTTACCATATCAAATGTAAAATGCAATTGTGCTGTTTTATTTTTGTATTTGTATTGAAATAAAACAAATACCAACAGCTTTTGAATATTTTAAAAGCATTATTCCACACTAAGAATGGAAAAATATTTAAGAAAATATATAAAAATTTCAAACAGGTGGACGGATGCAAACCTTGATAACTGTTGGTGAGGCATGGATTCAAAAATGTTATATATTTTCTTAAATAAAGATATCTAAATATTATTTCAAATTGGTAACTCTTAATGACTAGAATAGATCAGAATACAATTATGTGTTCTTTTATTGCTATTTGTTAAACCTTTTAGTTCCTCTTATTTAGTAACAAGTGGAGGCGAGAACTCTTATTTTTTAAGTTTGGCATAATTTAATGCATAATAAAACAATTTTGTACAACAAATATAATTTGGATCATTTCGTGGCACAGCGCCTGACTGACTGTAAACCGTTGTTGGTTTGATTCCTCCTTCTCTGGATATATGTGTTGTTTTCATTTCCTCACCCTAAAAATAGGACAAAGCACTTCAAGCACAGTCATCATGCAATGATTCGAAAATTGAACAGAAGGTGGGGAACGAGGAACTATGAGATTTAAGACAGTAGCTCCTAGATGGAGCAGTGCTTTATATTTTTGAAAGCAAAGAAATAGAAAAAAAAATGCTAAAATTGTTTTATTATAGTATTTTTGAGTTAAGTAGTGCATTTGAAAGTTGGGTGAACTGTACATAGTGTAAATAAACTGTAATGTTAGAGCACTTGTTTTATAATGTGATAGTTCTCACATATTTTATGTAGTATGTAAATAAATGAGAATGAATTAGACTTTTTGTTTTATTTTCTTCAACTTTCGCTATTCGTTTTTAAAATAAGTGAAAACGTTTTTTTTTTAATTATTAATATACAGACATTTATATTTGATGTAATGTAAATCTGTTAATTCATAATTTAATTTGGTTCTCTCTGCCTACAATTATCTAATAACTATTTTAATGAAGTTTTGTTTGTTATATACATTTATAAACATAGGTAGTCCTCTGTGACATATATTTTTTTGATGATCCAAAACACCTGATGTTAAGGACCTGGAAGAGCGGTTGGCTTATGCAGCTCTAAAAATATATCGCAACCTAAATATTAAAAAAATAATATTAGAAATTTTACAGAGGAATGTTAAAAGTAATTTAGTATTGCATACATTGCTTCACACTTCACACGCATCATTGTTGTCTTTTTCATCTTCTTACGTACAATATGTGTATAAGTCAAAGTAAATGAATTTTCGAACAGCCACAAGTATATATTCTTACATATAGTTATTAACATAATATATAGGATAGATTTCATGCATAAAATTCCCGTTTGTATAAGGATTTGACCTGTTTCATTATAATTTTAATTTCAAGACATTAACAATAGATATAAGTAACGCATATTCGATACTTTTAAAACAGTTATCTCAAACTAAGATAATGTATGTAATTTTATTTCAAAATTTATACAGTAAGATCCATAAGAATAGATGAGGACAAAAATAAGAGAGCCTACAAAATAATTTTAAATGACAATTTTCTCTATAACACAAACTTCTTACATTAAATGGATTACTTAAAATCATTACATATGTTTATATAACGTAATGAGTTAATCTAAATTATTTACCTATTTTGACAGCACAACACAATGTGGCAACACTATATCGAGCTCGAGCACAGCGCGCGCGCGGACTGGCGGGCCGTCAATCGGCAATCGGTGTCGAAGTCGCGTGTTGAGTCGGCGTCGCGTCTGACTGTCAAGTGTCAACATATAGTTTGCTAAATAGTCTAACGATCAATCGTCAAATATTACTGTCTGTTTTGTTATAAATCCAATGTTTATAAGTAATCCCATTGGTGGAAACGAAGCTCGAGATGGAGTGGTCCAAGGAGAAGACTTTGAAACTTATCGAGTTGCTGCAGCTGAACGCTAATTTGTGGAATACGTCACTTTGCGACACTCGCAGAGATAAACAGAAACGGAAAGAAGAACTTCGCGGAATATCTGATATATTAGGCATAACAATTTCTGATGCTACAAAGAAAATACAGCATCTGCGTACTCAGTATAATAGAGAAGCAGCGCGGGAAGCTCGGGCAAATTCAGAAGGGCCAAACGAGACTTATCTCAGTAATTGGTATGCTTATGAATATTTACACTTTATGAAGCACTCAAATAAACCATACCGGCTATTACACTTGGTAAGTTTATAAACTTTGCCTTATATTACTTTTATTATTTAAAAAAAACATTACATGTGATTTATTTATTAAAAATTTTTTCAGGAGGGAAATTCGGATGTTAGTGATTCTATACAACCGCATAATGAAGGTTCAGGTAATGACTATAAGCTCGATAGTCTGTCTTTACCATCTAAAATACCTCGTACAGAATTAGTGCACTCTTTTAAACCTGAACTACATTACTCATCAAATAATCTCAACAGAGATGAGTTTTCCGTGTTTGGTGAATATATAGCGAATGAATTGAGATCATTAAAAGGTGAAAAAAATTTACTAGTGGCGAAGAAAAAAATTCAAGATGTCATATTTGAAGTGAAAATGGGCATGATAAGTGAGACCCGAGTTGAACAAGCTACTTGTACTGTTTACACACCGAGTACACAAACACTGTCTTCTGGTATGCACAGTGGGAAGATATATCCAACTTCTGTAATGAGCACAATAACTAGCATTGAGCCATTATCCTCTACACCTCATCCTCCTCGGACAGCTGGAATCAGTGAGATCATTATCAATGGTCCCTGTCATTACTCTACATTTAAAGTTGATGAACAATAGCAGTGTCAACCACTTCCCAATGTGGAAGTGGATAAAGGAGAAACCTTTTCAATACAAAACTAAGTGGTTATTAGTTTGCAAGATAAACTGAACATAAATTGCATAAAAATATTGTAAATATCAAGTGTTATAAGTTAAGAAGTCATTTTTTTTATTATTTTGTTTTTAAGAATCATGTCCGGGCCTAATCTATTTAAATATATACTTCCTCATATTATATAAGAACACATAATTGTAATTCATAGAGGTGCTTGAATACATTTTGTATAAAAACATTATATGTATTATTACTAAATAAAGCAAACTTTTTAAAACTTCTGATTTATAAATATGTAAAATGAGAAAACAATTTACACATACAATGTGTATATATTTTTAACTATAAGTATATTTTTTTATTTTTCTATATTAGTATATTCTTTGTTGATTTGGTTTGATGTTATAAATATTATAAGAAAGTTGATACTGATCTCATTGTAAGTATTTCTAAGCTGTAAGTTAAGTAAAATATTACAAATTAAATATGTTGTATTCTTTACCTTCCTAGTTACTTTATTGTTTGTATTATAAATTTAATTTGATATACAATAGATAACACCATTGTAAATCTCAAACAAAGAATTTAAATTTTCTTAAATTATGAAATTGAATGAGTATAGGCTGTCGTGGCGCAGTGTCGCAAGCGTGCTGTGGCTCTATAGATGCGACGCATGTGGGTTCGATTCTTTTTGGGAATAAATGATTTATTTTATCGCTCCGGTGACTAAGCAAAGCGCGGCGTGGAGATTTGCCACTCATCAGGCAATTCTTTAAAAATTCTGTGGAAAGTGAGAAATGGAGTTCTTTGCCTAGTGTTCATCAATTCTGCAATCTAAAGTCCAATCGTAAATTATCCTAACAAAAATTCTAACTCACTCATCGCACAGGGGCACAAAGTTTGACTGTAAACGCAACTGGTTGCAGGTTCGATCCCCACCCGAGGAAATTAAATATTTCTTTATACTTATATTTCCATTTCTTCGCTCTGGTGTAGCACGGCATTGAGTTCCGCCACTCAACACGCAATGCCTACATAATTCAGCTGAAAGGTGATAACGGAGTGTCTTAGCGCAAGGTTACCTGTGCCTATCCTGCTGTGTGCAGGATAGGCACAGGCTACACAGCGTGTAGCTGAAAAAACAAAACAAAAAAAAGGCAAAATACTTTTTAAAAAAAAACAAGAAAATTAGACAATTCTCTATAAATCATATTAAGCATAATGAATGTAACAATTATACAATCTTATCTATTATACCAGTAATTGTTTTAATAGTTTGTACTCCGCAAAATGTTTTATTTTTCATTGTGAATTGATAGCGCTGACCGCATTTCACAATAGGTCATTAAACATTAATAGTGCAAAAGAAATATTATTTTTTAATTTCACATTATAAACATTATTTATAACTTACTCAGTGTTTTAACAGTTTCTTTCCATACATTATTTCATATAGGTAAGCTATACAACATTTAATAAATAATAATAATATTTAAGATTTTATAATTAAATGTATACAAGCCATTGATATGGTTAGTTTGTCTACTTTCGTGAATCAGGCTAATAAGTAATAATGAGTTAATTTTAATTAGGTACCGTTTATATATTACATAAGATTAAGTGCTTAATAGCTATGATTGATATTTGTTATGAGTAATTCAAAATCCAAGGGCCCCTATACCTACGTAATTTTAGTAAAGCTGAAATTTTTAGGACTATTGGTGTAATATGTAGTTAAGGTAGTATGCATACTCACTAACTTGAAAATGGGGCCCATTTAGAGGTAGCGAATAAATAAAGGGTGTGTCTGTTTAGGACCTAGGAGGATGATTGAGCCATCAGATTGGTCTGAGGGTTGCTAAGGGGTCTTGAAATAGTCCGTAAATAATATACTTATGTAAAACTGAAGCTTGAGAGTATTAAGTAGTTTTCCCCAATTTTAAATAACCCTCAGGACGTCTGGCAGGAGTAAAGACCCATGTAATGGTGTTGGTAGTCATGAATATATATTTTTTTACATTATTCTTAAAAACATATTTAAATACAAGCGTTGACTTAAATTGACCCATAACTTGACGCTACCTCTGAAAGGGCCTCATTTTCAAGTTAATAAGTACGCATACAGTCTTTTATATTATACTATTACTAAATCGTCTGGGGGCCCTGGAATCTTAGTCTATATTTTATTTATTTATTAATAATAGGCAATATTAATAATAAGAAATATTAACTTCCGTTTGATTCTGTAATATAAAAGGTAATGCTAACTTTATACTTGCAACATTTATTTACATGAAAAGAAAACAAAACAGACACTTAATGACATATTTGCATTTTTTAAATTCAGCGGCCAAAACTTAAATCGCGCTGATTTTATGATATTTAGCAAATAATTAATAAGATTATTAAGTAAACAAATGGTGAAAAGTGATATATGTAAAGAAAAGTTAAAAATATATAATTCGTATATTTAGGTACTTGTTTAGTTTTTAGATTTAAGTAAGAATATTGATGTTGTTTAATAATATTGCAGAAATATCTTGATTATATGGAAATCTAAATGAAATAAAAATGATCCAATTTTTATTACTATTTCTCTTATACACTACAAGTGCTGAAATACTCTTGGATAGTGAGTATTCACAAAATGACTTCGATGATAAGCCCACAAAACGGTACTCTCCCAAATGGTCGGACCTGGACTCGCGTCCTTTACCTGAATGGTATGATAAAGCCAAAATAGGCATTTTCCTTCACTGGGGAGTGTATGCAGTACCAAGCTTTGGATCAGAATGGTTCTGGAGTAATTGGAAATGTAAGTAAGAAGTAAAAATAAATAAATATAAATACATTTAATTAATTTTACTTTTACATAATTATGGCTTATTTTAATTATAGCTGGAGACAATAAGACCATAGATTTTATGGAAAAAAATTATCCACCAGGATTTACTTATCAAGAATTTGCACCAAAGTTTACCGCTGAATTCTTTGATCCTGATGCATGGGCAAATTTGTTTTCCAAAGCTGGTGCAAAGTAAGTGAAAATATTGTCTTCTTAGTTAGCTTTTGCTGATTTAAATATACATCATTATTTATTTATTTATACAGATATATAGTTCTCACAAGTAAACATCATGATGGTTTTACACTGTTTCCATCAAAACGATCATTCAGTTGGAATGCTCTGGAAGTTGGACCAAAAAGAGACCTGGTAGGGGACTTGGCTTCTGCTGTACGCAAGAAGGACTTGAAATTTGGTGTCTACCATTCCTTGTATGAATGGTTCAATCCAATATATTTAGAAGATAAAAATAATTTATATTTAACTCGCAAATTCCCTGATACAAAGTTATGGCCAGACATAAAACAAATTGTACAAGATTATAAGCCATCAGTTATATGGTCTGATGGAGATTGGGAAGCGTTTGATGCATACTGGAATTCTACAGAATTGCTCGCTTGGTTGTATAATGATAGCCCTGTTAGAAATGAGGTGGTGGTGAATGACAGATGGGGTATTGGTATTCCCTGCCACCATGGAGATTTTTATAACTGTGCTGATAGGTATAATCCTGGTATGTTAAGTAATATTTATAATTATTTACTTGCAATTATTTTTTTTATCTTTACATTGTACCAATCAGAGTAGGCAGGGGAAATCTATTGTTAAGACTCTCTGTTCCCCATGCCCTGCCCATTTAAACACTTTGTGTTTAGCAGCAGAACTCAAAACTGATCTTTGTCTTGTTACCATAATGAGGAAATAAAAAATAATTCATTCAATCAAGCGTCATATTTACCTGCACACAGTAAAGTAAGATAGTAATTAAAAATATATTGTATTTTTATTTACAGTGTTTGTAAGTAACACTTAAATAATATTATTTATTAATAACAGGAAAGCTACAAAATCACAAATGGGAGAATGCATTCACAATAGATTCCAAGTCTTGGGGTTACAGAAGGAATATGAAACTCAGTGAAATACTCTCAATTAATAGATTGCTCGAAGAAGTTGTGTCAACAGTGAGTTGTGGAGGTAAATCAAATCAGCTTCATGTTGTATCCTACACACAGCAGGGTAGGCAGAGAGAACCCAATGTCAAGACACTCCATTCTCCATTTCTGCTGAATTTTTCTGAAACTGAACTCAAAGCTGGGCTTTTTTTTAGAATGTAACGCCATGCTTTACATCGTTACCAAAGGGAGGAAATATTAAATATTTCTTTCCCCTGAGAATCAAACCCATAGCTGTGAAACTGGCAACCTCAAATCTACTAATCTAATTATAGTAGTAATAATAATTAAGCTTTTTATATTTTCTTTATTGAACATTTATAAAACAATATTTTTTGTTTAGTAATATTTTATTCAATAATTATTTTATTAAAAAATCAAATCTTAGTTCTAAACAATAAGTGATAAAAAACAATGTATATGAAATGCTTATCACCCAATAAACATTTGGTTAATAAACTCAAATTCTAAACAAAAAATAAAGTGATTGTAATAAAATATTTACAATTTTAGGTAATGCCCTAATCAACATAGGACCAACAAAGGAAGGCACGATCATCCCAATATTTCAAGAACGACTCTTAGCCCTTGGTGAATGGTTAGCCATAAATGGCGAATCTATATATGGCACCTCCCCATGGATACATCAGAACGACACATTCAATGGGAATGTATGGTACACATGCACTAAATCGCAATACAATGCCATTCACCCAGCATCTGCTCCAAAAGAATCTGATACGATAAGAGCAGTGTATGCAATTTTTCTGCAATGGCCTAAAAATAATATACTTCAGATGGCAGATATGGCTCCTTATCTGCACACAGGCACTTATGATATCAAGATGATCGGCAATGGAGACTCATTGAAGGTGAGGTCAAGTGTTTCGTTTTTATATAAATGTATTGTAAATATTTAATAATGATTAAGTATGCTTATATGAGAGTATAAGTACTGAGCAGTGTGCCGACATCTAGATTGAGGAGTTAATTAATTGTGAAGTCCAGGAGATTATTAAACTGTTTTTTTTTTTATGTTTGTTACCTCGGAACTTTTGGGTGAAGTGGGGGAACCGATTTAGATGATTCTTTTTTTATTTGAAAAGTAGTGCTTCCAGTGTGCTCTTATTTTAATTTGGTCAATTTTTGACAATGATATTGATCATGAAAAAATCACATAAGTCTTAAATTTGCATTAAGTATGGGCGCGACAAATGGACGAGTAACTCAATATCAATGCAACCGATTTCGATTATTCTCTTTTTATTGGAAAGGGTGCACATCAAGGGTAGTTTGATGAAAGTTTTGGTTAAGTTCTGATTATGGGATCCGGTTGAAATAGAAGACGTCATTTTTTTTGTTGAAAATTACATTTATTTGAGGCATTATGTGTAAACTGGCAGGAGTCAATGCCGCGCATTGTCTACCACAGTAGAGAAACGAAAATAATTTAAATTTATAACCCCCGAGTGTGGATTAAACACAACCATAGCCTTTTCAGTTAAAATATTTTCCAATACAATACAATATCTACAATTTACAAAATCGAGTGGGTGAATATTTTTTAAAAATTTCAAAAATATTTCACCTTATACAATAGAAGAAATAAATTAAATAATTTTTGTTCCAGTGGCATATTACAAGCGGTAAAGCATTCATACTGTTACCCGACAAGGCAACAGTGAAATCAAAACACGCTTGGGCTCTCAAGTTTACTCAAAAATAAACTATAAAGTGATATATAGAAATTATTATTTTATCATATTAACAAATGTGAACAGTACATATTCTACATAATTATACAGATTCAATAAACGTCGTTTTAATAATTGACGTGACTACAGTTTATGTTAGAATTTTGTTTTATATTTTTAGAGAGGATTACATTTATTTGTTTTACAATATATTTTTTTATATCATAAATGGTTATTTGTAGTTAAGGATATAGAATTAAAATACGATATTGAACAAAATGTGTTTTATTAGTCCATACTAAGTGTATACATACAAACGGAACATGATTGTGCGGAGCTTACAAGGAAGTATTAGCAAACAAAACATCATCATTTTACTATAAGGATTATAAAAGTACATTTTAATTTTCGCAAAAGCCAAGCATTGATAAACCAAATTGATAACATTAACACATGTAATTGAAACGTGCTTTAGATTTATTAAAAATATACTATTTTCTTACTTTTCTAAATACATTCAACTTAAAACGTAGTTTTATATGCATATAATTTCAATTATAACAAACCACTTTATTATAAAATTTTACATACTTTGGTTAGATATTACTTAGCAATAAATTACATCCAAAATAATAAAGCATCAAGCTTTTAGCAAATGCAGTAAACGTCTATTACCGTACAAGCGCAGCTATTGTAAAAATATATTTTGTAATTTATATTCATAATAACAATTCAATCTTGTTAAATCCCTTGGACCCGGAAGAACCTAACAATATGAAAAAAGTTATATGAAGCAATCTATTTGTATCAGTATATTGTCTTCAAATGTCACATTCTATGTTTATTTCACTATTTATATACCTTTTCATTATTAATATAACATATTCTTAACTGCGAAGCTGTGTTCTAATTGCACGTTATAGAACTAAGTATTTAATTTTAATAGTCCATTATTGCATATATAAAGCATCCTTTAACTATAAACTCTATTGTAATGTAAATAGCTTTTTACAAATTTCACAAACCACATAATGTATATTTCTTTATATTTTACTATCTTCACGCTGTAAGAAGCTTAGGTATAGAGAGTAGACGGAGTCTAGTAAGGATCTAGTGTTAAGACATTCCGTTCCCAACGCGCCGTCTTCGAGACATTTCATGTTGAGTAGCGGAACTCAATCTCGTGCCTCGTCTTGTAACATAGCGAGAAAATTAAAATAATTCGTCCCACTGAGTAGATAGATCATTATATTTGTATAATATTTCAGCAGTATACAGACATTTATTGAAAATATTTATTTATTAAAATGATTTTAAAGAATTTGTTACCAGGGAAAACTAGTTATAACGAGATCGAGATTCTTAATAATCACAATTTTTTGGAATAAAATCAGGTGCAAAATATAATCAATATTTAAAACAAGTTTTTTTATAATCGTATTTTTATCTACTTCCAAATTTTCCTTTTCCTTTCTTTTTTCAAATTATTTTAAAAATTTACAATGTCAAAAAATTCCCGCCATAACTAGCCATATTAGAAGTTAATAAATTCTATTTTACTACTAAGCACCATTTTTAAGCATTGCTAAATATACGTAAATTTAACATTTATAAGTGGAATATGGATTGTACAAGAAATGTAGAAATTCAGGAAAAAAATTATATAAGGTAAGAATATTTCATCAAATGTTAAAAAATTTACTCATTTGTACTCATTTCGTTAATATATCAATTTTAATATTGCTAATATACATTACGAATCTAATCATCAATTTAGTTTAATCTATCTCTTTACAATATTTAAACTGAAATAGTAAGCTAAGAAAACATATATTTCACTATAAACAAAATTAATTTAAATTGTTGTTATATGATTGAATAGGCAATATATGATGCATATTGTGTATTCCTTGAATCCAGTATAATCTCTATATTAGGACACTGTGACAAATGATCCCATATTTCATGTCATTATAAGGAGTGGCCGTTATATATAATTTTGTTTTTGGGTAAAAGTTTGAAACAGCGTTTCAAGATTTTGTCTCGGGGAAAAAACTGGATCTTTATCTGTGGAATTGCTAGTAACTTAATAAAAATAATTTCTCAAAGTGCGTGGAATACTTCACGTAAAGCGGGACCATGTATGTACCGCTCCGGACATTTAAATTTGGGCTTACAATTAGGACGCCTCGTAACCGGGACATCTGGTAACGCTGGTTTGGCTGCAACTAAGAAAATGAACACTAATTTGCTAAGAGATTTTAGAAACTTAGGACGTACTGTTTATCACTTCAAACCGCGTGTTTCAGTTTTGTGTTCAGTCGTTGTGCCAAGATTAAGAAGCGGTAGCTTTGTACAATCTCAACTACAAAAGTAGTGATTTCGACGACTTTTGTGTAGTGTTTACACATTAAGGAGTGTACACTGCACATACAAATGGAAAGAAATTATGATGTTGAAGATTTTTTTAATTAATTGGTCACGATTATTTTTATTGAAAAATATAAACGAAGTGCAATAATAATAACTAAAAAATTTAACATTTGGTTAATATAACATTTATTTAACATAATTAAAAGTAGTTATAGAACTTAAACTAATATGGCTATGTTTAATTATAAGAAATAAAATTAATGGTAATATTATTGTTAGTCTTAGTTTTATTCTTACAATAATATTTTTTTGGAATGTTTTTTCATCTATTTTCTTTTTTATTTCAATATTTATATATAATTCACGCATTGTACAGGAAATAACTATATCGCAATACGTGGGAAAGATGATGACAAGTATTTTCAATTAATAAACACTAGCAAGGTATAATTCTAAATCAAATTAAATATATAACACAACAGTATTACAATATTATCTATATAAAAACAATAATGGCTATTTTTTCGTTGTGAAAATATAAAAATATTTGTATTAACAATACAAACTATATATAACACCTGTAACATACATATTACCAAAATTCTAGTTTAAAAAGTGTCATAAATTTTGTTTGATGTCGCAAAATTAGCGCAAGATTTAATTAAATCTACTGTCACAAATATATAGTTGAGAGCTTGTGGTAAATAAAAATTAGGCGTATACAATACAAACACGTGCTTTAATTAGTAAACAATATTTCAAAAATAACACAAATTTGGCGGCGGTATACAAAATATGGTCGAATTTATTTTGAACTTTGTCTAGTCTAAAAATCTTAATTAAAAATTCGTGGAGACTGAATCACTTGGACGTTAAACACAACACAACACAAATCTTGCGTAAATTTTGAGATATATATTCATGATGACATAATAATAAATAAATAAACATTTCATCTATTTATAACAATAAAAAAGGTGTGATTAGTTCAATATTTTTATAAAAATTTGAAAACAAATCATAAGTAAATCAGATTAAGAGACTAACAAATAATGCAAGAATGTTGTCAAGATTCAAAATTCATTAATTTATGATTTTTTTGGTTAATCCACTATATTTTTTGAATGTTTCAACATATCTTTACAACACATAGTATGTTTTCAAAGTAAAACATAGTCATCAACGATTATTACATTCAAAAAGGTAGTTTTTTACAATAGAAAGTTTGAGGTTTTCATAATTTCGTAATATATATATAATTAAGAAAACCAATACGAATCTGAAATAATAAAATAAGCATCAATCAATGAAACAATATTTTAATCATAAAAATGTAAGAAAAAAAATATTTTAGATTTCATATCATTATCAGCACCGTAATTTTTTTTATGTACATATTTAAGTAAGTTAATTTGTACTGAGAGTAAACCTTGGCTGGAAGATATAGTCTGTGGTGTTTTTAAATTTAAATTTTTTTAATAATCTTACATTTTATTATTTAATAAAATGTTATTTTTTATAAAATAAACAATCTATAAAATTAAAAATGATATGTTTCTATCGCTAGGCTAGTTTGACTAGTCTAAGGTTAGTAAGTAAATAAAAGTGTAATTAAGTTTTAACTAGCATCATCACAAGAAATCATCAAAAATTTGACGATCATAAGATTTTTAATGGGACGATAATGCAGAAAAAATGTGGCTTCGATTCCTACTTGGTAACGGATTATTTTCATATCCTTGAAGCGTGACTCGAAAACTGGACGGAAAAGGGGGAACAGAGTGTCTTAGTAATATTAATTCCTCTGCCTACATACAAAAATCAAGACACGGACTGAGGCCCTTACCTGTAACAAGCAAACTATGAAACAGAATGCAATCTGTCTCTCTGTCGCAACTGTTCCAAGGCTGGTAAAAGCGACGTCCTCTTATTGAAGAACTCTTCTAATTCCGTCTCAGCTAACATTGTAGCTAGGAACTGTTCCAGAGATATCGACCATGTTGCATCTAACGGATCGTATTCTTTAGTTGGTGATTGTAAACGATCTGGTTCTATACTTGGATTACCGTTGGGGTCAATCTGGGATAGAAATAAAATATACTAAAATTTACAAATTTATACTAATATTATGCGGCGTTGAGTTCTGCCACTCAGCACGCTGTGCATCCAGAACTCGGCGAAAAGTGGGGAATGGAGTGTCTTAACACTAGGTCCCCTCTGCCTATCCTGCTGTGTGCGGGATACAGCGTGAACCTGACTTTGATTTTTTTTACTAATATTATAAAGCTAAAGTCGAAGCCAGTCGTGATGAAGGAGAAGGAGAATATACGGAATACAGCGATAGCTTCAATTAATGAACAAATTACAATAACGGCCTAATATTTTAATGTATTTCTAGTTTACCTCTATAGCGGGTTGAGCAGCAGCGGCTAAGTACAAGCTGTCCTGCGACACCTCACGGCCAAGCATAGGCCTGTGGTTCAGTTCCCCTAGTTGTAACAACAGAGTTCCTGTAAAATAAATTCATACAAATTATATAAATAATATAAGTAAAAAAAATATTCTGTTCAATTTTCGAGATCTTGCGTGTTGTGGTGTGTAGTGATAACCTACACCACGTTTTATGTTTTTTATCAGAATAAGGAAATGAAAATAATTTATTTCTCTGAGTGGGTACCAAATTTTTAACATTTACGTTTCGAATAATCTATTAATTTCTGATCATTACGGTTACGATCCTGATGGTATTATTATATTTTTTTTTTTACAGAATGTAAAATTTGTAGTATTTTGTTTATTTTTTATAGTAACAAAAGCTTTTCGCACTGATCGCTACTACGTATTATGAGTTAATCGGCCAAAAAACTGAAAGCGAGTTTCATTTACACTCGGTTCAAATATAAAAAATGTAAATATCAAAATTTGTAATAGTATTTTCTCTTATACTGAGCGACTCACCGGCCCGCGCGACGGCCTCGTACAGCGCGCCGCAGTGCTGCGTGAGGTGGTGCAGCGCGGCCAGCAGGCGCAAGAAGTGCGCGCGCGGCAGACGCGGCGCCGCGCCGCCCGCGCCCAGCGCGCACGCGCGCACCGCCGCGCCGTCGGGCGACGCGTGCGCGCCGGGCGGGGGCGGCGCGCGCTCCATGCTGTCGAAGAAGCAGATGGCGTCGGCGG
>DWAO01000903.1:0-21744 GCA_018230605.1 Heliconius congener | reverse complement strand
CTTGACTGGGTTCTTCTTCCCTTCTGCATACTAAAGCTGAAAAAAAGGTTAGTTCGTAAACTCATGTACAACAACTCTACTTACAGCTGCGTTTTATAATAATTCCTATATATTTCATTCAGTGTTAAATGCCGAAACTCAATTCATTTTATCTTCTTAACAAAGTGAGGAATAGAAAATAAACGTAATCGGTCCCCTACTGCGCATTGAACCCACAACCACCGTGTTTAGAATCAGTTACATTGTGTCACGGCGCCACATATATTGTAAAATTTTTGGGCTTACAATATATCTAGACGTACTAGATATATTGTAAGCCCAAAAATTTTATTATTACAACCTGTCACTCGCATACTCCGTAAAGGGGTACTTCAATCAATAAAACACACAAAGCGTTGATATCATCCATCATCAGGCACTGCTCCGCTTCACCCAATAACTAGTATATTGACATAAGTCAGTATAATAATAGAAGCCATTGTGGCGCAGTGAATTACCCTCTGACTGTAAGTGCGACGGTTGTGGGTTCAATTCTCATTTATCATCATAAATAATGGTGAATTCTCCGCTTTGACAAAACAAACCGAGTCTATCTACTTATGCGGTGCAGTGTATGACTGTAAATTCAGTTGTGACTTCGATTCCCACTCGCGCTATTAGCTATTTTCATTTCCTCTCTCTGGTAAAAAGACAAAGCGCGACGTCGAGTTATGGCCACTCAACACGTGGTGTTTTAAAAAATGGAGGGGCAAAAGGGAAAAGTGAAGAACAGAGTGTCTTAATACCACAAGGTTCCCAGGCAGGATACAGAGTATAGCTAAAAAAAAAAAAATAGTTCCATACGTGAAAAAGTAAATCCGCCCTCAGATACGAACGCCATGTTTAAGTATTATACAGTACCTACCTCTACTCTACAGTACAAGCGTGTGAATAGTTTGCAACTGAATCGTTTCCGTTTATTCATAGTCAACAAAGATTTCTATTGAATTCTGCACTCTATTTATAGAATTGTTATTTAATGCTGAATGTAGACAATTCTCTTTTCCTTTCGCTTGTACTAAAAATGTCGAGCCATCTTTATTTTTATATCTAGGCTAATATTGTAAAGCTGCATTTTATTTGATATAATTAAAATTGGCGGAACCGGGGGAACACAGTGTCTTAACACTAGGTCTCTCTGATATTTTTTTAATGGATTCAACACTACTACAACATTTTTTATTCAAACCAGTACCTCCTGAGAATAGAGCGCTTAATCAAACAATCACTTCAGGTTTATAAAATTAGTATGAAACTAAAGAGACTTGGACGTATAGCTTTCTAAGTTATAGGACGTAGTGGTATAGGTTTCTTTACAGATAAGGATTGAATTCAAAATACAAGGTTCCGTCGGTTATTATTTTTAAACACAATGTCTATTCTACTAATATAGTAGTTCCTGAGAAATCTCAGTTTCCAGAGTATTCAGTCAAACGAACTCGACAGTTACATAATATTAGTATGAAACTTGGTCTAGAGATTACTTAGATAGTACTTGGCAGTAAAAGTTACTTGATTGAGAGAGAGAGAATTGCATCTGAAAAATGCATCTTCAAATCCATCTTTGAATACTTTGTAGAATGGGAATCGAACCAACAACGGTCGCGTTATCAGTCACAAATTGCGCGACGAGCGGCCTCTAGTTCAAACATCCGTTTATTAAATCGACTGTAATAAATATAATGTGCCAATATCGTATACAGTAAGATCTTCAATGGAGCATCACAATCTATCATATGTATCACTGCCTACCAATTATTAATCGTCACCTCCAAAGCGTTTGCTCGGAAAATGAAAGGATATTGAGTTTGGCCCTCCCAGATTTAATTTGACGCGCTTTGCTAAGCGATTCGGTTATTTTCTCATCTGATGTCGTGTTACGCTCGGGTTGGCATTTTTTACGCTTTTTACGCTTCCCACCGTTACCTTGGTATTGGGTTTTAGATTACCTCTTAAATTAAAAGCAAAAGGAAAATCAAACAAAAATTTAGTACCAAAACACTACCGATTAAAAATTACAAATGCAAGATAAAAAAACGATTTTGTCCTCGATGAGGGTAGACGGAGGGAATCTAATGTTAGGTCGCTTCTTTCTACATTTGTCGCCTTATGTATAGTTTCATCGCCAGTACTCAACGCTGCACTTTGTCTTGTTACGTAACAGAAGGAAAAGAAAATCAATTATTCCCCCGAGTGGAAATCGAACCGAAACCGCTTGTTTACAGTTAGTGGCTCTGCCGCTGGGCCAAAACGCCGCCAAACACTAAATACGGTATTTTCCAATCAATTGTAAAACTTTTAACTATTGTTTTGTTTCCAACGTTTATTTGGTACATTCGATAATTATTTTTAGTGGTGCTTGTTGCTGCTTTTTGTAGTGCACTAAAAAGGCTTTCTGGTTTTTACAGCTTTTTGTATTGAAAAGAGGACGACGTAGAGCAGTGGCAGTGTATGATAGTAGGTAAACATGAAGGTTGTAGGTTCGTCTTCGAATATAGGGGGAATGAGGTTAAATTCTTATTATTTTCATATCCGTTCACTGTTAGACACTACACGGCGTTGACATGCAATGTCTCGATAATTCGGTGGATAATGGAAAGTCCAGTAGTTTTTTTAACAATTAATTCCCTTTGCATACCTTGCTACTTATATTGAAATTAGAATTACGATATTATTACAATTAAATTACATATAATCAATATTGTTGTTAAATCAAAATGGCCGCCGCAACAAAATGGCGAATTACAAATTTTTGCAGAACTTACCTAACATAGTTATCAAATATAAGGGTTTGATTTGTAAAATATAATATACTATAAAGTAAAATCTAGAAAACTTGTTTTTGAAAAAGTTTTTTAATGAATAATTATTTATATTGAATACTTGTTGTATTACTCTGAAACTATTCTAACAGTCGCCTTAGGGCTTTTATTAGAGAGCTTTGTGGATATTTCTCTTGTACTTGCCTTTAGTAAAAGCTGTACTTCTGGTTTTTTTTCTGTTCCCTATTAATCACTCATATATATTCTTATTATAAGTAATATCACTCATATATATTCTAAGTATCTTATTATAAGTATTTAATTAAATTATTATTTAAGTATTATTATTAAGAATAAAAAAAATTAAAAGAGCACTTTGCCTCGTTATCAAAACGAGAAAATGAAAATATTAAATATTTCATTTCCTAGAGTGGAAACCGAACACACTCAGTCAGATGCTCAGGTGCACAAGCGTACACCACGACTAGCCCCTCATCAATGAAATTGAGAACTAAGATTTCTCATACACATCCACTACAAATATCCGAAATTTTTTATAAAAAAAATATGATTTTGCAATAAAAAATATACACAATATAACCTTTTAAAATATTTCCACTATTTTACATAGTATACATCCAAAACGAGGACCAACTATTTGTGTAAACATCTCAGCTATAAATTACTTTTGTTTTGTGACAGTCGGTGTGACCTGTTCCACTTACACGTTCAGCGTAAATCATACAGCACTCAGTTTTTAAACAAAAATTATTTCATTTCCGATTCATAAAATCTAGTTATTTTTGTTGCTCTCGCCGAGGATTTTGAGAGGGAAATTGTGTATTAAATATACTAATGTTAATCACTGGCTTTGTTGAGATTTTATTAAGTTCACCGCTGTATTACGCGCATAGTACATGGGCAGAGGGAACCTGGGAACCTAGTCGTAAAATCCTGTTTCCCATTCCGTCACTTCAGTACCTCACAATTCTTGAAGTATTGCGGGTTAAGTGGTGGAATGAATTTTTCATCACGCAGCACTCGTTATCAGAGCGAAATTAAACCCATAACCGTCACACTTACACTGCTTACTTATTGTTTAGTTTTTCAGAAATTTTATAGAAATTTCTTTTGCAGCACGAGAATGGAGGAAAGGCAGAGGAAAGCTAGTGTTAAGACACTTCCGTCCCCATTTCCGTCTCATTTTCGATACAAAACATAAAAACACAATAATAAAATAATCCTACTTCAACCAAGATTTTATCTGACCAGTATTTCAGGTCCGCAGGTTTCTATCACCCACCCACCTACGTGAAAGTGGCGCATTAGTTAGAGCGACAGAACACTTTGCGACCGTTCAGTTACGTACGTATTTGTTGAATGCATAAAAGCTTATATTTTAAACATACTTTGATTTAAAATTCTAAGAGATCTTTCATTTTTGACAGTTATGGTTTTTTTAATTCGGATGATTCGTTTAAAAAATATTAGACTTTAATATGTAGAAGATGTCCGTAGAAGTGTCGAGAAATACTCTTTTAGTGCTCCCCTATTCTCCCTAACCTAATTGCATATAAGATAATAAGATAAGAGTATATTTAGATTTTGTTTATTTTCTTAATTATTCAACTCAATATTTTCTTAATTATTCATGTTCAATGTATCATCGTGGCGCAGGGTCATACGCGATAGTCTCGAGTTCGATGGTCATTAGAAGGTATCGCTATACTAAAACTATTTAAATTTTCACAGTGTAGTAAAAATAAAGTAAATAATAAAATATTTACTAAAATAACCTTTTTAAAAACAAGCTACATAGATTTTTTCATGGTGTATTCTGCAAATCAAACCCTTTCAAAAATTTGTAATCCGCCATTTTGTTGCGGCGGCCATTTTAGACTAACAACAATATTGATTATATGTAATTTCATTCAGTCATCAAAACATTTGTTAGAAAGTGGAAGTGGAAATGGAGTGTCTTAACACTAGTTACCCTCTGCTATCCCTCCTCAGCTATACGCGTGATTCAGCGTAGAGTGAAGTTCTAAAAATAGTAATTATACCATATTTTCAAGACGACAACGAAATTTTCTATGACAACAAAGTTTCACAGGTCTCCTATAGGACACCAGCGCGACGCCGATAAGTCCAATTTGGTTATATCACGTACGCGTAGGCTACGTGTGACTTTTAAAAATGTAAAAATCTCATAAAAGCATTTTCTTTAAGCATAGTTTTTTCGTACTATGCAAAGTACAATATGACCGGCATTTTAGTTTTAGATTAATTTTGAAAATTCAGCCAAATTTAATAGCATATTTTTGAAACGAATAGATTTTTGTGTATCTTTAACATTACGTTTTACTTGCATGTAGCGTGGCGTAGTGGCACAGTGTCTAACTGTGCGCTGTTCATTTCCACGCACTAGTAACAAGACAAAACGCGGCGTAGATTTTCGTCATTTGATATGCAATATTTTGAAAATTGAGCGTAAACGAGGAATGGAGTATCCTAACACTAGGTACCCTCAGCCTACTCTGCTATATACGGGTTATAACGTGAAACTAAAACAAATGGCGATGTAGGTTGATACGTGTTAGATGACATGAACTACACTTAATCTCATAAGACCACGAAACAAAACGTATTTTGTAAAGAATGCAATTCACCCAACGAACCGATTCGAGCCTACAATCTCTATACATACAAAAACTACACTAAATTACTTCTAACAAAATATACAGCAGCCAACATATTTACTAAAAGTTTGCACCCTTATCATAAAATACCCCCCGCTAAGCATCTGCAATAATCGCCCTCATATCGCCGCGGGTTGCCCACACTCGTTACGTGCCGGTACTTTAATATACATCAATAGAATATTACAATTTTCTTCTATTCGTGTAATAAAACTGTCGAGTGAGTAATTAATTTTGTTTTTCACTTACATGTATACGGTAGACAATGAGAAAATAATGATACGTCTCTCCATTTTATAATTTTAAATTGCCAGAGGGCGGTCTTGGCGCAGTGTGCGACTGTATGTACGACAGGTTGTGGCTACTATTCCCACTCGAGGAAATGAAATATTTAATATTTTTATTTCCTCGCGCTGGTAACGAGGCAAAGCGCGGCGTCGAGTTCTGCCGCTCAACGGAGTGTCTTAACACTAAATTATTCGCCCTGCCTACCCTGTTTACCCTCTGCCTACCTTGCTGCGTAGTTGAGGGGGAATCCCACAAGGGATTCTATTCTCCACTGCAGCACGGCTGGCATTTTATATTGTTATAATGAACCTTCATATAATATGAATATATCATGTATAATTAACCTTCTGAAAGCTCAACAGTACGGCGAAGTTAAGAAGCTCTTAAGTTCACATTCAATAATTCGTAACATCTTTATTAAAGTTTCACGCTAAGATACCTATTAGACGCGATCGCTTATTACCTATTACCGTCGTGTATTCGACGTCTATACACTTTGTAGATTGGCATATTTAATATCCTGTTATTAATTAGTATTTTGAAGCCAGTCGTAACACAGGAGTACAAGCATGTGACTGTAAACTTGACAGGTTGTAGGTTCGATTGCAACTTAATATTTTCATTTCCTCGCTCTGAGAACAAGACAAAGATAGACGTTCGGTTTTTACTTTAATTTTATAGATTAATTATAAGCAACAATCAACCAATATATGCATCACAAGCCGAACACTTCTCCAATCGTACCTCTCCGTCGTTTGTTCTGCGCTCTCGCTTACACGCTCGACTTAAGTGGAACGTGACAATGATTCATGTTTTTTCATGCAGCCGGCGTTAATTGATTTGTAAGACATTATTTCGAAAAAAAAAAGATAAAGAAAACTTCATCTGTAATTCATATTACATTGTAGATAGATTTCTATCCGTAAAGTAATGGGCCATAGTATAATATGTATATTATACAAAGTAATTTGATAGAGGGTATCGTAAAAGCGAAAATGACAATGTTTTAAAGCTTTGAGTGGCTTTTTGTGTAACTGTAAACACTATGTAAATACTATGTTGACTGGTCTATTGACAGGTAGTTAGGTTAATATTATATTATTCCCGCTTCATCACGCCTTATCCCGCACATGGCAGTGTAAGCAGAGTGGTCCTGGAAATCAAGTGTCCCGTCTCTCACTTTCCGTAATTTTTTTAGGCATTGCGTGTTAAGTGGCTGAACCCATTGCGCTTTACGTTTTTACCAGAGCGAAGAAATAAAAATATTAATTATTATTTTTGTGTTTTTTAAAAAGTTGATTTATAAAATTATACGGTTTTTTATCAATATAATTTTTGCTTAGTGGAAAACGTAATAATTTTTAAATCTCTAATTTAATATGAACCATTTTATTTCTAATATAAAACAAGCAAATAAATTCCTTGCATAAAATCTTCGTTACGATTTCTCAAGGTGCCTTAATGTGTGCTCATAACTTCCTCCCACAGACGAGTGCAGTACTCTACTCCGCTGCTTTATTAAAAACTGCGGTTAGAATTCGAATTAAGTTTAACTATTAAATTGTTGTTTTTTTTTTAAATTAACTCGACGTTTTTGACATATGGTTGTGTAGTCAAAGGATTGACTATAAATGCAATGATTGTAGGCTCGATATCCATCTAGGGTATGATTACATTTAGACTATTTTTCAACTATTTTAAGTTTTTTAGCTTTATGCTTTATCCCGCGTATAATAGGGTACGCAGGGTAAACCTATTGTTAAATTATTCCGTTCTCCATATTCCCCCAAATTCTAAAGGCATTGCATGTTGAACGGCGGTGAGTCCCGCCTCACCGCCTTGCTTTACCTCGTTACCAGAGCGAGGAAATGAAAATATTAAATATTTCTTTTCCTTGAGTAGTAAACAAACATACAACCTGTCGCGCTTACAGTCGCACGCTTGTGCCCCTGGGCCACTACTGGCCTCAACATTTTTATATTTTTTCCATAACCACAAACAAACAACCAAATAATATCGACAAACAAATCCTCATCCCGATCTAGTACACGCCATAAAACACAAGAAAACATCTACAGAATTCATACAGAAAACAATGAAAAGATCCCTTTTGCCGTACATAATTTTTCCTGGGCGAAATTATAATAGGCTTCACGCATCACCTGTCAGCTGACGTCATCAATCACGACAAAATGAATTTAGCTTTGTCCCGGCGATTTGTTTGTACTAAAATGTACACGAAATTGTGTTGGGCTTAAACGCGTCGCCCATAAATCTTTCAACATTCTTGATTCATGCAAGTTTTAAATTGCTGGAATGGTGGTGCCGTGTGTCGAATGCTTGGTTTCAATTTGGACTTTACTGCTGTTTGGTTTAGGAGGGTGTGGGTTTGATAAGTGTTGTGGTTTAAGTGTATTTTTTTTTCTTTCTAATAGACTAGTCGTCACCTGCAACTTTGCTTGAGATGTGGATTTTAAGACGTGAAATGAAAACTACATTTCCCGTAAGAGTTCTGAGAAACTCTACATATATGCCAAATTTCAAATTTCTAAGTCATGCAAAAAGTTTTAAATTGCATTCAAAAAAATGGACGTTTTAATTCAGTTCAGTTCGGTCGGAAAAAGTATACAACGTCCGCAATTGTTATCTGTTCAAATCTCAGAAAAGCTTTCATCATCATCAGCTGCGAGTAAACATTAGAAACCAAATATTAATTAGAATTTTATAAGGTTTCGGTAATTTAATTATATTTTAACTATATACATGCCAGTCCATGCCAGCATTGAGGTCAGTCGTGGCGCAGGGGCACAAAGTGTGACTGTAAAATCGACTGGTTGTGGGTTCGATCCCCACTCGAGGAGATAAAATGTTAATTTACATTTATATTTTCATTTCTTTGGTCTGGTGTTGACTCAACTTTCGCTTTCGCCACTCAACACGCAATGCCTCCAGAACTCGGCGGAAAGCGGGGAACTTAGAGTGTCTTAAAGTGTAAATATTCCCTCTGCCTACCCTGCTGTGTGCGGGATACAGCGTGTAGCTGACCATATACATGCTCTTACCTCTAAATTCTACTCGCATTTTTACTTTCAAATATCTCTCATCAAAACAAAACGCGGCGTTGAGTTCCGTCACTCAACACAACAAAACTACGAGTATACGCGGGCTATAGCCGGAAACTAAAGAAATATCTCCAATAAACTATCCCACCATCTATCCCACTTGACATTTTATCGTCTTTAAAATAAAACTTTAGTTAAAATGACGTTTGACATACGATATTTTAAACGCACTCCATGTACGTGCTGCAGGCAAATTGAACTTATTACCACCGTGCCCTCTTCTAACAGGATCACAGCCTATTTTAGAAGTATTTTTGAACTAATGAATGCCCGCGGCTTGTCGTGTCTCGATATTTCTATTATTTATTATTGTATGAAAACAATGATTTTCTTAGCTTTACGTATCTTTCTACATGTGTAAATTTAGTAATTTACAAGGTGCAAGGCAGAAGTAAACGCTGCGATTTGTCTAATCAGTAAATAAATAATTTAAAATTAATTTAAAGGCCATCGTGAGACTAGGGGACTAAATTATTTTCCTTTCCCCGTCTTGGTAACAAGATAAAGCGCAGCGTTGTGTTTCGTCGATCAATACTCAATATTCTGAAAATTAAGCGGTGTGTGGGATCCGAGTTCCTTAGCACTACTTTTTCTCTGTCTATCTTCCTAATACGCGTTATACAGCGTGAAGCTAAAGAAAATAAGAATAATAACTATACATCAAAAGGATTGAGTTAATTTAACTTAAAACAATAATAGTTAAATTTAACTCGAATTCTAACCGCAGTTTTTAATAAAACAGCGGAGTAGAGTACTGCACTCGTCTGTGGGAGTAAGTTATGAGCACACATTAAGGCGCTTTGAGAAAACGTAACGAGAATTTTATGCAAGGAATTCATTTGCTTGTTATATATTAGAAATAGAAATTGCACTTGTACATTAAATTATTTGTTTTGTACTTTTTTGAAAAATATGTATGTAAATGATATAAAAAATAGGTATGATCGCTGAGGGTGTGAAATAATTTGTATATGTTTTTAACAATATTTTATTTGTCTTGCGGCGTTAATATGTGTCTTGCAAGTTCAATTCGACCCACCATTACCAGTGTTCGATTGAGCTGAAATTTGCATTACGGCTTCAGTTATCAGAACTGACAATGAAATTATATATCATCAATATTGTTGTTAATCCAAACACAAAATGGCATTTTTAATAACATGACCGACAAAATATGCATTATGTATATTTTAAACATAAGATTTAAATAGAGGTCAGTCGTGGCGCAGAGGCACAAGTGTGTGACTGCCAACGGGACTGGTTGTGAGTTCGATTCCCACTTGAGAAAATTAAATATATTTATTTACATTTATTATTATTTGAGGCCAGTCGTGGCGCAGGGGCACAAAATGTGACTGTAAAACCAAATGGTTGTGGGTTCGATTCCCACTCGAGGAGAAGATTTAATTACTTAAGTGTATATTTCCATTTCTTCGCTCTGATGTCGTGGCAAAACGCGGCGTTGAGTTTCTCCAGTCAACACGCAATACCTCCGATATTCGTCGGAAAGTGGGCAACCGAGTGTCTTAACACAAAGTTTTCTCTACCTACTCTGCTGTGAGCGGTATACAGCATGAAGCTTATTTTAAGATTTAAATATAAAATCATCGACTTTATTTAGACATTCCACTATGCTAGAAAGTAGTCGCTTCCTCTTCGCACAAACATGGGTCATACGTGGCGATAGTTATTGGTTCGATTTCCACTTGGTTGCATGAGTTATTTTAATTTTCTTATTTTGATACCAAAACAAAACGTGGCGATGAGAGAACAAAGTCCCGTTGTCTACTATGTATATAACATAGCGGGATACAGCGTGAATCTAAGAAGAAACCTTTAAAAACACGAATAAACAGTCAGCTCTACTTAGTCACCTGTCGAAAAGAACCTATATTTATTTAGGCGGAGAACTAAGGCTCAAAGAACTCATCCAGTCTAGAGACACTTACCAAATGGATTATCCGTGTTCGCATTCAATAAGAACATCGAAACGACTCCGTGGTTACTTTAAACAAACTATGTGGATTATTTAAATGTTATGTAGGAATTTAATTTTTTGTGATGTTGTTTGTCTATTTCGGATGATTTTCGTTTTGTCTTCAATGTTGTATGTTGTATAAGATGACTTTATCCGTCCGTCTGTCAAGAGTATTTATCGCAGGGACGCTTGATATCGAGTTGATATTCAATCCTTATACTCAGATCTAACGTCCCTTGATTTTCGGAAAAATCGTCTTTCTACAGTTGCTTGACAAAAAGAAAGCCGATTATATCGCAAAAACGCACGTTTCGATACTATAAAGGGTAAATAAAT
Source organism: Heliconius congener (assembly GCA_018230605.1). Taxonomy (NCBI): domain Eukaryota; kingdom Metazoa; phylum Arthropoda; class Insecta; order Lepidoptera; family Nymphalidae; genus Heliconius; species Heliconius congener. The sequence continues at coordinate 10,520 of DWAO01000903.1, read as the reverse complement.
TAATAGGGTTCTTCCCGGTTGACATAGAATTATGAAATTTGGCACCTAGTATCTATAGGTAGTACTAGTTCAGGAATAAATCTGAAAACTATATAGACTGGATTCCAGGGCCTCCGGACCTATATCACTTTAGCAAAGCTGAAATTTTGATGATTAATAGTCAAGACGATACGCGTCCTTACTAACATGAAAGTCCTCTCATTTTTCATTTAAAGGCACACGTTCACTTATGATAATGTAGAGACGCTGTTATTTAAATATATTTTTTAAGAATAATGTAAATAATATATATTTAGTATTGACTGCTAAAAATAAAAACACAACATGTCTAGTAAATTTGTGATACGGAACCCTCAATATGAAAACTCAAGCTACACTTCACTTATTTCCGAGACACGATCCGTATCCAAAACTATACGAGTATTTATAGGGGCTTTGCAATGAAAGGCGGCCAGTATACAAATCTGCTTCGATACGATAAGCCCGCTCTACGTTATAACGTAAACGAGTTAGCATCGAACATCAAAGATATCATGCTGAGATTTTATCAATTTTCTCGTATCGAACTCCAAAATCTATTGTGAAATCTAGTCATTCTCTTAATTCCAACTAATCCATTACTAGTATGTCTCTAAACTTAACGTTTTCGTATTATTCTTTGCTTGCTTGCTTTTTTTCTAGTGACTTGATTTTCACAACAATCGCGTTTCCAATTTCATAAGTTATGCACGACGATTTCCAGAAGTTAAAATGTCAATTACAGTATTATCACCGAGGCCGGTCGTAGCGCAGAGACACAAAGTGTGACTGTAAAATCGACTGGTTGTGGGTTCGATCTATCTCTCTCTTTCGAATATTTATTTAAGCGTGGCGTTAAGTTCCGCCACTCAGCACACAATGCCTGTGCTGTGTGCGGGATACTGCGTGAAGCTGATTAATTTAATTTTAATTTTAGTATTATCACCACCAAACTGTCCACAACAAGTTGAACACTTATTTAAATATACAAAGAAGTAGCGAAGGAAAGGATTCTGCGATATAAGTTTTTAAATTATCCCCTCTGTACGCGGCGATGTTAGTAGCGCTAACTCTATCTAAGTTGGTCGGAGTTATTCGACGACACCTGTTTGTGCGGTAGTTACGCCACTGCTTGTACGTACTTTGTGTTTACATCGTGTTTTGAACTTACTAACTAATAAGTATCCAGTGCAAATAAGTTTTAGATTTTGATTGCACTTTTTGTTGTAGAAAAGATTTGATTTCAAAGGTCAGAATAATGCCTGACTGTGAACCCACAATCTTCGATTTGTGCTGCTATAAGAAAAAATATAAATATGACATCATAGAGCTGGTTTGATAACTGGTTTGTGGACAAAATAGGGAAACTCTGTAGAGAGAACGGAGAGTTTTAAATAAATCTCTGACTGTAGTACTATCTTAGTGTCAAGATAGTCCGTTCTCTTTTGCGATTTTTATATAGTTCTCTATTAATTTTCCTTGCTGTAGCATAATTGCTTACTGATATTATACTGCAGGATCATTTGTTTTGGTAACGAGGAAAAGAGCAGAGAGGGGAATAGATTATCTTAAAACAGGTTCCTAAGTTACCTCTGTTTACCATGCTATGTGCGGCATATAGCGTGAACTTAAATAAAATGTTATGTTAACGGCATCTTGGCGTAGTCTACTACAGGGGTATTGAAGATGGCTGTGTCGCTCGGTCGGGCAATCTGAGTCTACCCATGTGTGTTACAATTGTTGACGACGTGACTCTCCCACACATACTTTACCCATCCACCTCTTACGATCCATCAGCACTAGGGAGATCATTGGGTGATCTATTCAAGGCCAATTAGTGAAAATATAATATTAACAGTATCTTGGCGTAGTAGACTACGCCAAGATACTGTTAATATCATATTTTGTATCAAAATTTATGCGGGTCATGCTCACTAATCATCAATATTCCATTCAATTCATTGTATCTCTGATTGGTGCAAAAAAGGTATTTAAAACGATAAGATAAGATTTAAAACCACACATCAATTTTGGTGATAAGATTTTTTTTAATAGTACCCTTGTAATAACCTAGTATACCTAATTTTTAATATATATATACATTTCTATATAACACCATCTCCGCACCTACAATCCGAGAATTAATATTTATATATTAATGACAATAGAGTCCCCATTAGGAAATATTAACAGCAAATTACGTAAACACTTGCAGGCCGACTGTCCTTATTTAAAGCAAGAAACCGCGGGACAAATCCACATAAACGAATCCATTTATTTACGCAGACGAGCGATTGTAGTATTTAATTTTTTTGTATAAAAATATAGGCCGATGCAGAGAATCATGTTACTGTGAATGTGACGGTGTCTTCGATTTCCACTTTAATTATTCTAATTTATTTTTAAATTAAACTTAAGAATCGGCTTAATGTTAACAAATAATATATAAAACGTTGACTTCTGCCACTTCACTCGAAATTCAAAAACGTAAAAAAAAATGGTTTTGTCAAGAATTTTCCCTAAACTTTGCTTCGGATTCCTTTCCATGTTCGGATACGATGTTGAATGGGAGGATACGACAACTACTGCGATTTCTAAGGTACGGCGTTGAGCTCCGTCACTCACCACGTAATGTTTCGAAAATCACATATTGCGTAGTAAGCGTAGTGTCCTAATACTAGCTGCCCTCTGCCTACCCGGCTACTTGCAGGATACAGCGTGAAACTAAAAAAACTGTAAAGTAATTAATGCATACAAAAGTCTCAAGTCTACACTGACACGGCAGCATAAGCGGGCAAATGAAGTCTACGCTAATTACACCCACAGAGCCTCAATAAGCAGTAATTTTACCAACAACTAGTATAAGTAAATATTTGCTAATAATTATATTTTGGTTTGTTTGTTTATCATTATAAATTTATTTTTATTTTTTTAGCTTGACGTTGCATCACACAAGGGTGGGCAGTGGGTGCAGTGGTAATGGTTAACGTGACTGACGAGTACATATACCGTTTAGAACATTCTTCGATAGACATGTTACAAAATAAACAAAATTATTTTTTCAATTTCAACCAGTAGTGTTTGAGATTAAAGCGCTCAAAAAAATAAACACTTCAGCTTTGTAATATTGGTATCGATTATTTAAGATATACAATTTTTACGTAAATTTCAATTAGTATTAAATTTAAAAAAAAACTTACGTATCAGAAACAGCCGTTTTAAAGATATATAACTCTCAACGGTAATTACGAAAAAAAATTAAGGCAATTTTACAGCCATTAATATAAATTTTGTCGTCGACTGTTGTAATTTTATTTTATGTCCTTTTTCATCTTGACTTTTCTCTGTATTTTTTGTATACGAAAAGAGAATCTAATGCTACATCACTCCGTTCTCCATTTTCCTCCCATATAATTGACATTGAGTGTTCATGGCGGTTAAAGCTGTTTATTGCCGAGTCCGCCACCCAAGCCAGAGACATAAAGATTTTACTTTTTAAAAAACATGAAAATATAAACATAGCGGAATTTGAACCCGCGTCTTTTGGAAGTGGACCGAGTGCTCTGACAAACTCAGCCATACGTTTTCATCGGGCTACGTCGAAATTTTTATACGCTGTTACAAGTTATTTATGTTGCTAGCTTCTCTATAGAGAGACTTTTACAAATTTTCGCTACCCAAAGATAATTAATTGTTTACAATTGTCCGTTGGCGAGAGAGAATGCTATTATTTTTGCGGTATTTGAACCTGCGTCTCTTGGAAATTATTGTATAGACAGATAAGTTCAAATTTTCTAAAAACTATTTTTCTTTCCTAATTGCGGCATAACACTTTAAAAGGTAAAAAAATATAAAGATTTTAATTCTGTATATTCACGTGAATATATAAATGTCAGAATAAAATAATAACTGAATCTGGGTTCTATTCCTACTCGGAGAAAGGAAATTACATATTCAACATTTTAATTTTTTTATCCTTGTGTTGACGCGACGTAGTTTCACTCTGTATCTCGCACATAGCAGTGTACTACGTGTTGACACTTTGTTCCCGTGTGGACACTTCGTTCCCATTAAGAAACCTTCGTTCTTTCTGTTTCTTTCCGTTACCGTAAAGCGCTGTGCGTCGGAAATGGGGAGATGCGTGGGAAGCGAAGTGTCTTAACACTAGTTCATATATGTATAGTAATAGCTTTTTAATTCGTTGTAGATTAGACAACAATTGTCTGATCTGCAACGAATTACAAAGTTATCAATAAAGATAATAACTTTGTAAATCTGCGTAAAAACTTTGGATAAACAAATCACAGAACACATTTAATTTTACTTATAACTTGGGGTGTTACCAGCTTATCTATTTAGCTTTAAGTTCCTTTTAAAATGGGTATTTTTTAAAAAATCTTACAATATCTCCTTAATTTTTATCAGAAATTGTTAGTTAGTATGTGCTTGGTTATCGTGATGGTCGTGGGTTCAAGACTTCGTTAAATGTTCTTTTTAAAAATTTTTTTTTTACCAACTATTAACTTCCATTAAGTAAAGATAAAAAAATCATTTTAAACAATATATAGCGTAGTGGAATTTCATCTTTTCTTAAACGCGATAGCTGTCAGTTCGATTCTTATTCGGGAAAGTGAATCTTTGGTAATATGATAAAGTGCGGCGTTGACTCCGCTATCCGTAAAGCGAAAAATATATCAAATTATATTAGAAATTATTATAAAACGCTACGTAGTAACAAGTCCACTTCATCAAGCTAGTATTATCAGTACATAATATCTGATGGCACTACTCCTCTAAGATACACTGTCCAAGCAAACAATAATGATTGATATATTTAAACAAGACTAGTGATGGGTACATTAATAAATGATATTATTATTACAGCAGGCCAGTGGCGCAGGAAATAAGCGTGTGATTATAAACAAGAAATGCCTTAAGAATTCGGCGGAAAGTAGATAACGGAAGTGTTTTAATCTGGATGTCTTGACACGCTACGTGCGGGATACGCCGAAGATCTAAAAACACACGAATGTCTCTTTTATTTGTTAAGTAACTAGTTTTTTTTAATAATTTGTATAGATATAAACAAAAGTAATGAACTTAAAAAGTTGAAATATAGCACGTGTGAGTGTAAAGTAGTACTATGAGGTGAATTCATTAAATTAAATAAGTACATAGAGAGAGCATACTGCTCAAAGTCATCATCTCAAAGTACATCACTAGCATGTGCACAACAATATCAGGATATTATTGCTTATTGTTGGGCTACAATTGTGTCCATTTGAATAGGATTAACATGGATTTTGGTATAGACGTCGCCTGACCCGAACTGACTAGGCGGTGACAGAATAATTATTCCTGGGCTTATTTAGATCTTTTGGGACTTTGGCTTTCGATCTTAATTTCCTATTTAGAAGATTGCTGTCTGGTTAAATTGCTACTATCATGCTTATGCAATGGGTCCAAATATTACATGAAAAGTCGTTTATATATATGATTATGTAGATACTAGGTTTATATTTGGCCCGGTTGAACTTTTTGTTATATCACAGCCAAATTATAAAAAATATTTACATAAATATTTATTTAGAAAACGTATAAAAATTTAAACGTAGCGGGACTCGAACCCGCGCCTGGGAACTGACCTGATCGGTTTTCTTTCCTAAGTGTGGAATAACACTTTAAAAATGATTAAAAATCTTTACATAAATTGTAGTTTGTGTGTTTTTCTAGTGTTCAAATTATATTACTGTTAAATTTAATCTTAATGGATTCAGTGGTTTTTGCGTGAAAGTGGAATAAACAACCATCCCTACAAGCGTTTACTGTCAGTCATTAAATAACGGCAAAATTTATGCATAAATTGTGTTTTACATGATCCATTTTTCCTTATTCTACACAGACTTCTTATTATACAAAAATTCTGAATTATAATTTTATTTATACATTTCAAAAATAATATTAGGAAAATTTTCTAACGTTTAGCCAAAAACTTGCCCAAACACTGTAACAGTAAGAACATCATTGTAAAGCACACTTCCGGAAACTCGAAAGCTCAATATAAGTATCTATAGAGCTCCAAAGTTACAAAAGTAGTTGGGAATTCAGAAGGAAAAAAACTACTAAAGGTTGGCTTTATTGGCAGGAGTTTAAACAAAAGTTCTGGATAGCTTTATCGCCCTTAATTAATTGATCCTATAGCCCCGGAGGGCTATTTTCTGTTGTTACGTTCATTGACTACTTATATTCTATTAACATTTTGTCTTTAGTATTTATAGCAGGGTAGGCAGAGGGGACCCGGGAGTCTACTGTTAATATACTCTGCATTACATTTTATAATGATTTTTTTTATTAGTTACACTCTGTATCATAGCAGGGTAGGCAGAGGGAATCTAACGTTAAAGCACGTCAGACATTGCCATTCGCATTTATTTAAGCATAATTCACAAACACAGTTGTACTGAAATTTGACTTATTTAAAAAAAAATGCTTATATAAATCAGTAAATCGAACAATAAGTTCTGTTTTAACTGGAAGCTTGAAAAGAAAAGTTAAATAAAAACGAAAAAAAGCATTTTGACTATTAAATATTCTCAATTAGAAGCCGCTGTGGCACAGTATATCAGCGACGGTTTAGGGTTCGATGTCGAAGAGTAATGATTATATTTATTTTCATTTTCTTGCTCTGGTAGGTTAAACCCGGCGTTGAATTCCGGTTGTTAACACGCAATATCTCGAAAGTTTGGTGAAAAGTGGGGAGCAGAGTATTCTAACTAGGTTCCCTTTATTTATTCTGCTATGAAAGAGCGTTAAGATAAAAAATATATATATATTCCCCAAATAAAAATATATGATAATGACGCTTACATACTTGAAGTCATATAAAAAACCTAGCAATTCTCTCTATATACAGTTCCTTTGTTCTTCAACAATAAATATATCGATTTTCACAATTACAACTCTAACGAGACTACCATTGTCTTTCTTATTGTCGAGTTTTTTTGACTGTTCATTAAAACGATACTATGTTTTCAAATATTCGTGTCTCACTGCCCTTTAGAGGGTCGCGGCAGCTGCGTAGTTACGAGAGCGTTTCTTCGCTATAATTACTTTGTACCAGATTTACTTTAGTTTCTGGCACAACTGAATGTGCTCTCAATTTTTTTAAGTTTTTCGTTGTTTTATTGCGAATATGTTTATTGAAATTTATGTGTTTTTTTCTTGTTTCACGTTGTATCCGGTACATAGATTCGAAAGAGTTAATTCAAACCGTTCTCGATTTGTCTTCCAAATTTAAAGACATTGCGTGTTGAATGGCCGAACTTAATACCGTATTCATTTCGCGAGAGCCAAAAAAGACAATAATTAAATATAAATATTCATATCAATACACTGCGCCACGACGGCATTTCATGCAGATACTTTAGTAATATCAATCATGAGTTTGACGACGTGAGAGTTCACAGATGCAGCTCACCTCATTTGTTATCAGAAACGTCACTTCTACAGTATGCAATTTTAAACTAAAATTATTAAAAATAAAGCTTTACGGCGTATCCCGCTTATAATAGAGTCATTTTTTGTGAATTTTCAAAGCAGTGGTTGTCGAGTAGCGGAATTCAACGGAGCGCGTTCTGTTTTTTTTATGGAAAAGGCAAACGAGCCCACGGGTCACCTAATGGTAAGTGATGATCGCCGCACACGACCCCGTGCAACTCTTGATGAGCTACAGGTACGTAGCCAGGTTAAAGATGGGGGTAGATGAGTTTTATAAGTTGTATTGTTATGAATGTAGAGGATGATTCCGCATGTAGGGGATTCCACAGTTGTGTGGCGCATCGAAGTTGCGCGCTGCAGAGGAGTGCCACGCATCAAGATGGTAGGTGTCTTACTACCAAAGCGAGGAAATGACCACAAGCAATTGCTCCGAATGAGAATCGAACCCACAACCGTTACGTCTATAGTTAGACTGATGTGCCACTGCGCCCCGACGGCCTTTATATATCTACATACCTATTTCATACACCAACACACATCACACAAAAATAATTGACTAAATTGTAATTTTTATAGTAATATTTTTTTTTAAGTCAAGGCTCATATTAATTACTTCAATATAATACCCTTAATACTCTATATTACATAAATATAAATAAAATCTATTTTATCAAATAAACAACATAAATATTTAATAGCTTCTTCAAACATTATTAATTACTTACTGTAATTACTTTGTCCTATTTGTCTATTTATGTGTTCTGTATTACGAAAGATTGACAGAATCTCTCTATTGATATTCTCTCTATTCATATGGAATGGGACGTATTCATTCTTTATAGATAAACTACGTCCAGAGCAGCGAAGCTTAACGCCGCACTATGTCTTAAATTAAAAAAATCACAGTAAATTTACACTTTATTATGTTTTTCACCATAAGTTACTTTCACCTGCAATTTATTATCAAATTATCACATCAAAGAAGTCCCAAATCCCGCTTCCTGACCGCAAATCCGTTCTTAGTGCCTTCATAATAACTCATAAGTATACTCTGAGAGGTACAGTCATTACTAAATGATGAATATTAATACAACAGCTCTCAAGAAGGATATTAACAGTGAATAACACGAACACGGCCGAGTGTCCTTTACGTAGCAAGAAACCACGAGGCAAATCCAAATAAACAACTCCATTAGGGATTTCAGACTTGCCACTGGTCTTGCAGGACAAGATGCCTTTTGTCTTGCCTTGTCAAGACAAAGTGGTAAAACTTTGAAATTTTTTAACAAAGTATTTTAGAAATAAAAAAAAAACAAAATTTTAATGCCTATTAGTTGAAATTGTTTTGTATTAAAAGCGAATGAAAATAATTAATTGGATTGAACTTATGTTTTGCCACTCATGTTTTGTCATAAAAATAAAAATAATTGCTTACAATAAATATATATTTTTTTATCGATAGTAATTACATACTGCTGCGATTTTGTGTAATGTTTTTAGTATTCCGTACTCAAAGGGTAAAACGGGACCCTTAATACTAAGACTGCTGTCCGCCTGTCACGAGGCTGTATCTCTTGAACCATGAGAACCGTATAACTATACGGATGAAATTTTTACAGATTGTGTTTCTGTTACCGTTTCAATAACAATTATTAAAAAGTACAATAAAATAAATTTAAGGGGGCTCGCAAATATCAAATTAAATATTTTTGTTTCAATGATACGAAACCCTTCGTGTGCGTGTGCAACTGGCACTTAGCTGGTTTTATTGTCTGTTTTAAGATAAGCTGACGTTGAACTTTCCAATTAGAAAAAAGTAAATTTGAATCGAATGTTCGTTGGCAGGCAAATTTTGAAAGCATCTCATTAGTAGGCTGCAGGTCTGCTCTGCTCCACAAAAACACAATCTGATGTAGTTTGGAGGAAATCAAGTTTGCACTAATTGTGCCCCGGGCGAGCCCCAATAAGCAGTCATTCCTACTGACATACATTATATAAATGTAAGTAAATATCTGTTATTTCATTTGTTCTTGTTATGCTTGTTTTATTTTTACTTGCTAGGATGTGTTAATTGGGTTTAGTACAGATGGCATATTAGTATTTTTTATAGTATATTTTTTGTACGTCATACTGTATCTCATATCACATAAACTGTAAAATGAAGTAATTTTTCACATTGTATTTTATGGCTAACCCACAAAATTGGGGATAAAAGAAAAAATCAAAAAGATTAGACAAAAACGTCCACTCACATGCGCATCAAGGCACAAGTTCATTCGTTCGAGGTTTGACTGTAAGCGCGACAGGTTGTGGGTTCGGTTCCCACTTGAGGGAGTGATTTATTTTTATTTTCTCACTCTGGTAACTGAAAAATTTCAGCGTTGAGCATGCATAGTATAGTTATACGTTGTGGTGTAGCGCCACGGGGACCTGTAAATTATAGACATTGTGTCATCGGCAATAACATGATACACAGGCGGACCCTACAATTATGATAATGAGCTCCATTCTTTAACTTCCAAGGTCTTGTAACCAGTTTGAGAAAAGGAAAATAATTTATTCCCTCTGAACTGGAATCGAACATACAAACACTGTGTTATACCATTGTGTTCTATATAATGTATTATTATAGAATATACTATTTATTTAATAATTTCTATTACAAACAGAAAGCAATTACTTGTATAACGTCACTTGAACGGTATGTGGTCGCTTTGTGATGCTCTTATTGCATAGTAGTGTTCACCCGCAATCTAGTTGTTTGCGTGGATTTTAAAATATAAAATAAAATGTATTTCCCATTTTTTCCCGAAATTCCAAAAATCCACTCTTAGTGGTCCCCTACACTCCCTAGAAATGGTCCTCCCTGGTCAAATTTCAACCTTGTCAAATTGTTTCGTCTGTGCGTTGTCTGTCAATGCCAAGTCCGAAAGACTATTTATATTTTGTATATTGTAAAATTTCGACTTTTTATTGTAAAATTTCGACTTTTTATTGTAAAATTT
>DWAO01000902.1:0-21749 GCA_018230605.1 Heliconius congener | reverse complement strand
TAGCCGTTCCCTAGCACGACTCGGATCCGAATCTAAAGCTGTGGTCGCTTTTATACAACTGTGGCGACTTTTCAAGCGGGCACGATGTGCGGTGTAGCCATAGAGTGGGTGCCGGGGACCTTTTTCCTGACCCAATTTTTGCACAGAACATGCCACCTCACGTCGAATCTTAGGAGGCGCTATACCAGCCAGAGGGTATACCTTGTATAATGGTGTGGGCTTAAGGCAACCAGTAATCATTCGACAGGTCTCATTTAATGCTATGTCCACCTCCTTCGCATGAGCAGAGCGGCGCCAAACTGGACACGCATATTCACCCGCAGATAAAGATAGAGTGAGACCTGTTGTTCGAAGTATAAACATAATTTAAAATATATATTACAGGTGGGTGATGAAGCTGGTAAGGCATTAGTTAAGTTACTAAAAGCCGGTCTGCAGCTTGAAAGTCTTCATATAGTGGGACATTCATTGGGCGCTCAAATTGGGCCTGTTGTTGCAAGATATTTAGCTTCCGAAGGATATTCGGTTAAAAGGTCATTTAAATTTTAGTTATAATAGTATTTGATTCTTGCATTTTTATAAGAATTCTTAAACTGGATTATTCGTACATATTTTGTTTTATAAATTTTTCGCAACCCGACGTTTCGAAGACGGAAGAAGTCCGTGATCGCGGGAAGACTGAGGTGGCATCTATGTATTAGTTAAAATAGGAATCTATTATAACAAACCTCTGGTGCCCTCTGGTGTAGTAGGTTTATGCACGATTTTGCAGCATTTTGTATGAAATTCAGCGCGTAATCAAAACCTATAGACTTACATTTACATAATAGAACTTACAATACAAATAAAAAAAATCCAAAAAGTTATAATTTATAGATATTTTATAGAAACTCATATTTCTAGTTCATTTTTTACAAAATGAGTGTATATGCTTACAAACTTAAGTCTGTATTTTCCCTTGACCTACAAATCCCCAAATTGGTACGGAAGTCTCGTTGGGCGGATCCGACTCGCACTTAACCGGTGTTTCTTCTTTGATAATCATACGTGCTCATCGAGCTATGTTGAAATACTTATATCCTGTTACAACTAATTTATATTATCATCTCTACAGGAAGATTTTAACAAATTTCTACTATTTAATTATTAGTAGTACCGATTGAACGGCTTAAAAACTTGAAAGTATTTCGCAAAATACTTCATTCAATATTTTTTTGTCTTTTTCAGGCTAACAGGTCTAGACCCGGCCTTCCCGGGATTCTATCCACCTATACTTACTAAGCCCATAAGTCCAAAAGACGCACTTTTCGTCGACATCATACATACAGCGAGCGGACAATTCGGTTTGTTACTTTTTTTCTAACTAACTAATTTAAAATATTTTTATTATCAGCTTCATGCTTTTCCTGCCTCGAGCAGGATAAAAAGACTACATACGAGTAAGTAAGAGTAGAGAAAATATATTGTTAAGACACTCCGCTCTCAATTTTCTTCTCAAAGGAGGCGGGGAAATTATGGACCCAAATGTAAAGAATCTAAAAAAATGGACATTTTTTAATCTTAGAATACCAAAAATCAGCTCAATTGACAATGTGGAAGCGGAGAAAAATGAGAAATTTAGTTTTGGATCATTAATCGATATAAATCGATTACAGTATTACGAAAATAAAATAAGTGTTAAAACTAAGTCTAAGTATTTTAACGTACTTATTAGTGTATATAATTACAGGATAAATAAAGAAAATCACAAAATAAATCCATTTTGAAATATTTCGATTAAAATCAATCATACTTTAAATGACTCATATGATATACAAAGATTTTAAACTGATTTACTAATCAGTTTAAAATCTTGACATCATCAGCGATCACAATATGTCCTGGGATCAGCAGGTGAGCGGGTGAGCAGGAAGATGTTTGCATCAATAGGATATCTTTTCAGGTTACGTAATTTCCTTCCTATTCCAACAAAAATTGCAATTAAACAAACTTGAGCGATTACAAAATGTTGCTATTCAGTTTATCTTTGGATTAAGAAAGTACCACCATGTCTCTGACTTCCGTAAAAAGCCCAAGTGGCTCCCTCCCTCAAGTGGATCCGTCTTCGCAGAAATATTCATTTATTATTCATATTCTCCATCTTCTTTACTGTGTAGTATTTGATTTTTTGGGGCACTTTCATTCCCGACATTTCCCTCTGAACAAAATTTAACTCTAAACTCAAAAAAATCCTTCACACTCTTCTTTCTTCCTCAGCAATTGTTTTTCTGTCACATCCTCCCGACTATGGAATGCCTTACCTCTGAATATCAGACATGCAAAATCTTAAATAATTTTTAAACGACTCTTAAGGAAAAATCATAAGCAATTTATGTATTATTTACGTAAACTACATATTTGTTAAAATCTTTATAATTTGAACCATCTAAAAAATTAAGTAACAATTGTTAGGTTTAACTACGTGCATGAGGACATGCACGAAGTCAGGATGGTCGAGTGTTAGATTTTGTAAAAAAAAGAGGGTTGTTGATAAATAAATAATGGTATAAAATCGACCAGTGTTAGGTCTTGTACAAAAAAGGAGGGTAGTTAATAAATAGATAATATATAAAAGCTGTACACATCGTATTAGGGATCTCTTTTTCCCGGGACAGCATCGAGGCTAGATTAAGTACCACTGGGGAAGGAATAAATTGAAGGAGTTTATAAGATAAAGTGAGTGTTATTTTATTGTTTTATTATACAATATTTTAATGACAAAATTAAGCATTTGAAACGCGAAAATTGACTACGAATTGTAGTGTAAAGTGTATGTGTTACTTACCACCGTAAGACTAGCGAAGAAATTCTTAAGGCTGTAGAAAGACAAATTCACATTAACTAAGACTTGAGTTTTTAGCTTTTATATATTTTTTATAGAATAAATATATAAAAGTTCAAAAATGTAGTTTTGAAATCTGAGCTTTTTTAGTATGTACATTATAAAAGTTTTAACCTTATTCACGGGATAATAATGTTATCCCGAAACAGAAGCCACAAGTTCACGAACTTAGAGCTAAATTTTATCACGAATTAGAGTTCAAACAAGTAAATTAATATAAAACTAACTAAATATGAAACCAACTAAACTAACAACATAAATATCTTGTAACAAGCGTATAAAAATTTCGACGTAGCTCTATGAGAACGTATGGCTTAACGGTCAGAGCGCCTGGTCGGTTTCCAGGAGGCGCGTTCTTTCTTTCCTAAGTGTGGAATAACACTTTAAAAAATGTTTAGAAATGTGTACAAAATATGATGATTTATTAAAGAATTTACCCATGAAAATGATTCAAACAAACTCAATGTATACTGAATATGATAACACTGATTTGTTTATCTACTTTAACGCACTAATCACAGGAACAGCGCGTTTTAATAGAAAAATTATATTTATCGTGAACATATCAAGTCATGTCCATTTATCAAGGTAGGCTATATATATTACGTCACGTAAATCGTCTCAAAGTTCATAGGTCATCGGTAAAAGCTAGTTTTTAATATGAAGGATGTACTATTACAGGTTCCCCGGTCAGTGGGGGTCAAGTGGACTTTTGGCCGAACGGTGGAAAACCTGTACAGCCGGGATGTCCCAAGATTTTTATACCTTTAAGTGATAGGGGTTAGTTGAAATTTTTAATATATATAAATTTTAAATAATTCAACGCTAATAATTCGTTTACGGCCACAAGCATAATGACACGAGTCCAGCGGGGAGCGTCCTTACTGCCGATTTCATATATGTTATATATATATATATATATATATATATATATATATATATATACTGCAGGATGGCGTATTAATTAATTTTTTTTTTCCACTCGGTCACCTAGTTGGAAATATTTACATATGTGATCTCTTGTTTGTCACGATATTCTTAACTTTACACTCTCTGCTATGGAAATAATAATTCACACAATACTTGTTTAAAAAGTCAATTAAAAATAAGATATAAACAATTTTTGGAAAATAAAATCGAATAAATCAGCTTAACGCTGTATCCCGCGCACAGGAGGGTAGGCAGAGGGAGCCTAGTGTTAAGACACTCCGTTCCCACTTTTCGCCGAATACTGAAACTTCGCCTTTAAATTTTAAACTACTCGGACAATTTTTTTAATATCACACGGATATATACATTAATTTTAGGCCCTATATTACGAAATGGTCTAGCAGTATGATATATTTCTATTATCTAGATATCTGCAGTCATCGGCGGTCGTGGCAGTTTTGGGCAGAGTCGGTTCTCGGTGGGAATTTTTTAGCGACTAAATGTCCAGATTACGATGCTTTTCTCAAAGGGCATTGTACTGGATTAGGTCGAATGGGACTTCAGGCGACTCCTGAGTAAGTTATTATCTTATTTTCGAGTCGATTTTCATATAATTACTATCCACAGTTCAATACAATACCAAATTAGTAAAATCCTAATCCATAATGTATTTCAGGCGAATTCACTTACATTTATCTCTAGGTTAAATGTCACTTTTTATAGATAATAACCAGCTTCACGCCTTTTCCCGCATACCAGGCAGAGGAAACCCAGTGTTGAGATTCTTTGTTACCCACTAACTGAGTGGCGAATCTCAACGCCGCGCTTTGTCTTGTTACCAGAGCGAGAACAACCGAAAATATTTTTTTCCTCTCCGCAAAGCGTGAAGCCATATCCTCTTAAACGCGTTTAAAATATAGTTTTATATTATTCTCTTTAAATATATCTCCTTTTTTTACAGTTTATACGGAGATTACTACCTCCGAACTGCAGCTGAGGAACCGTTCGCGTTGGGAGAGAGAGGTGTCTGATTGTGTTGTCATATTAATTCGTTTTATAGTTCTAAGCCGAAGCTTTACTTACATAAATATTAGTGAGGCTTCTTTATATTGTATTAATAGTAGCTAAAAAAAATATTAACACACATTGATTTAATAGAGAGGCCAGTCGTGGCGCAGGGGCACAAAGTGTGACTGTAAAATCGACTGGTTGGGTTCGATCCCCTCTCGAAGAAATTAAATATTTATTCACATTTATATTTTCATTTTATTCGGTCCACTGTCGAAGCAAAGCGCGGCGTTGAGTTTCGCCACTCAACACGTAATACTTCCAGAACTCGGCGGAAAGTGGGCAATGGAGTGTCTTAAACCTAGGTTCCCTCTGCCTACCCTGCCGTGTGCGGGATACAGCGTAAAGCTGATTTCGATTTGATTTCATCGAATTTATTTAAAAACAAGCGACGCAATTGAGGCTTTGCCCGCCAGAAATCTATTTGACTTTTGTGTTCTTATAATATGATTATTTTAAAGAGAATAACCATACTTTAAGAACTAAAGTTTTAGACAATAAATAAAATATTGTAGCATATTTTATATTGATATAACTTTTTCTTTATGAACGGATTTAAATAAAACATTTAATGATAAGAGAAGTTTGCCAAAATGTAAAAGTGGAAACAGCACTAAAATCACCTTATTCTTAGATTACTTAGACTGCTAGTGGATAGGCTTATGTCTATGTGCGTCGTTCTTGACAAATGGCGTTTTATATTACAACGATAATTTTATTATTGTAGCCTAGCCTATACTGTCCCATTGTTGGGCAAAGGCCTCTCTCCATTTCTTCCACTCTGGTCTGTTTTGTGCTATTGAACACTAGTTAGGCTTGTAATGGTCCAGCTCGTCTCGCCATCTCCGCTTCGGTCTGCCAATTATCCTTTTAAAGTTTGTAATCCAGCTGGTAGAAGATTTCCCCCAAGACTCTTAAGGCATGCGGTAGAAGTGTCCGGCCATTTCCAATCGTTTATGTCGCAGAGGAAGATCTTTCATTAGGTCACCCATAGACCACTAGTTCAGGCATTTTCTATTCGGCTGTCGACTTCTTTCTTGTTCTGTTCTGTTCTGTCTTGTTGGTATTGAAAAGACCTTGAGAGTTTATATACTTGAAGACTAAACTAAAAGCTTGAAGACCAAAGCAAAGCTAGCCCCAAGGCTGGCGTCTTAGTTTGTAGCTCTGACGCGGATGATGAGAATAGGACGATGTCATCAGCGAATCGAAGATTTGTTAACCTTTTTTCACCAATGACAATACCCTTATCCTCTTAGCCAGCCGCTAGATATATCTAGGAAAATGTGGAACGGAGTGACTTAACACTGGGCTCCTTCTGCCTTCCCTGTTGTGTGAGATACAGCGTGAAGCTGATAAAAAATATTATACATTTTTGAAAACACAATGCTACGAACTCTTTGTAGTAGTATCCGTGGCCACTGGTGGAAAAATATAAGGTCTGGGCAAAAGTATTTTAGTATTGTTCATACAAAGGTAAATATTTTTTTAGGTATAATTTATTTATACTATGTATGTGCCGTTTTGATCGATGATTTTGTTGCCATTTTATGGATAGTGCCATTTGTAGGTAGTGCCATGATTCCATTCCTCAAGAAAATTTGAGATTTTTGATAAAAAAATCTGACAGGTAACATTCACAGTGTTCTTTTGAGTTTAGCTTTATGCTTCCTAAAGAGTTTTGCAATGACGGAAATACCTTAAAGTTTCGTAAATCAATATTGAATATTAAAATCATCTATCATATCATATCTTATCTATAAATAAAATATCACAATTAAATATCGATCATGTTTCTAAGTCAGCGTAATCAAATGAGCATTTTCATAGTTTTTGCTGCATTTTATATGCAATTCATCGCGTATTCAAAATTTATAGAGTATTTCTCATGGAGATATTATTTGTGGTGATTTCTTTGAGGCCAGTCGGGGCTCAGGGGCACAACTGTGGGACTGTGAACGCGACTGATTGTAGGTTCAATCACCCTTCGAAAAAAACGAATATTTATTTAAATTTATATATCCATTTTTTCGCTCTAGTGTCGACGCAAAGCGCGACGTCGAGTCTCAACACTCAATATGCAAGGTGGGCTGATTGGTTTTTTCGCATAATTTAGTAATCGTCATTTTTATTTTTAATCCAGTATTCGGCCGAATACCCAATATTTCAAAAAATACTTGAATAGGCCGAACACCGACTAGTGCCGAATATATGTGGTATCCCTAGTATATACTTACAACAACATTGTAACTGATCGCTGTCTATATATGATAGATACATATGAGAAAAACTATTACTGGGGATATTTGTTTGTATGTAATGTAACAAAACCCAAAAAGATGTTTTTTTTATGTTATGTCTGTTTATTTGTTTGTCTGTAAGTGCACGCCAATCTCAGAAACGGCTCAATCGATAAAAATGTGCGTATTAACTATTGTAATTTGGCAAACCTTCCTTAATATTTAGTGATTTTATCTCGATCGGTTTAAAAGTAAAAAGAAAATAGTAATTTAAATTATTTTATTCGACAAAATTGCTATGAATATTTTATCAAGTAACTACTAAAAGCAGGTACAGTACAAGTATTTAATAAATTCGTTAACGTGTTTTAGAAAAATAAATAATATAATTAATTAATAAAAATAATATTTTATAATCAAATAAAAAAATATGTAAATATTTCGTACATAAGTATTACTATGAGAAACCAAAGAAAAACTAAAATACAAATAAATAATATATTTATTTACTGCCATTACATGCATATACGTTTTTCTTTGATTTGATTTACTTAAAATTAATATTCACAAAATATATTATGAAATAAAAAGCTTCTCTATTTTGGAGCATTTCAATATGGCCATTCACTTTCCGGTGTGATAGAATCATTAATGTAAAAAAAATGTTTTCATTTCTTTGTAAAAGGAATATGTAAAATATATTTTAAAACACCTATAAAATATATATTTTTATTTTTACTCTACCTCCAGAAACTATAACGTTTTCAGTTGTTAAACAAATAAATAACTTACTAAACAACAAGTGAGTTCCATTAAGACAGAGGAAACCTGGAGCGAGGGGACCCTATTTTTCTCGAATAAAACCTAGCAACTGTCGCAATTACAGTCGCTTTTGCTTCTGCGCCACGATGGCCTCACATTTATTATTGACAATTTAATTTGTAATTTTCATAAATTTAAGTGTGACTGTAAAATTGACTGGTTGTAGGTTCGATCCCCACTGGAGAGATGGAGAAAAAACTACACTGGGTTGGCCACAACCACCCCGCTCTCCCTATTCCTAAGCCCATGAATACAGTGAAACACTACCACTGTACCTGATATAAGATACATATATTTAAAAATTTTTGCAAGTAACTCAGCGTCACGACTCAGTCAGCATTTTAATGAATAAAGCCGGTTTTTACTACGTTTACTAATCTTTATAGTGATATTTTAGATATCAACTTAAATGTAGGCACTTTGTAGATTAGTTTTATTGCATATATATATTTCGATGGAAAGATTAAATTTATCTAAAGTGGATAGT
Organism: Heliconius congener; assembly: GCA_018230605.1. Classification (NCBI taxonomy): domain Eukaryota; kingdom Metazoa; phylum Arthropoda; class Insecta; order Lepidoptera; family Nymphalidae; genus Heliconius; species Heliconius congener. The sequence goes on along the minus strand of DWAO01000902.1, from coordinate 13,324 downwards.
TAAATTGTTTTTGCGAATCTTTTTTCTTTCCTCTTTAACCGACTTCAAAAAGGAAGAGGTGCTCAATTCGGATGGTGTATTTTGTTTGGAAAAAAGATTTGATGCGACTAAATATATTCTGTATTTTTTTTTTTTTTTATGGAGGTTATATCCCGCACATAGCAGGATAGACAGAGGGAACCTGGGAACCTTATGTTAAGGCCCTTAATTCCTCTTTTCACCAAATTCTGGAGGCATTGCGTGTTGAGTGGCGAGCAAATGAAAATATTAAGCATTTCAGTTTCTCGAGTAATCGAACTCACAACCAGTCGTGTGTGACACGTTTGTGCCCGCTGCGTAGCGTTTATTACTTATGAGACGCTTTAATTTATTAATATCGTCGAGCCCATCCACTGTGGGTTCGAACAAATAAACTGTTACTTAATATCAAATAGCCAACGACAATGACTCCAAATAAAAGCCGCACTCCAGACAATTGAACTCGAATTATCTATATTTAAAGATTACATAAACTATCTATATTTAAAGATTTCATAAACTGCATCGTAACGCTAAATCTTAAGTTAAACTGCCAGTAGTTTTATTAGATTATCCTTATCTGTGGATAATACTGTCGCTTTGCAAATCCCTGTGTTTATATTCTCATAATTTGTCGATCGCTGTTTATTTTTCATACTGTATTGTAAGGAACAACAAACGATTTTTAATTTTGATTTTAAATATGATTTTGCGTTTAAATTCAATACAGATATATATTATTTTTCTAATGTCTAACTAATATTAAAAAAAATTGTTATTTTTTTTTTCAACATGGTACACAGTGTGATACCACAGAATACTCAAATTAAAAAAGAGGACGGTCTAGCTGATTTAATCGGACATTTCGGAAAATGGCAATGTATAGTACTAATAACGGTCTCCTTGGTGAAGTTCTCATCAGGATGGGTGCAAATGGCGATTTTATTTTTGACTCCAAGTTTCAATTTTTGGTGTAAAACGTTTGAAAATTCTGATGAGATTGGGGCAAATATGACTTGTTATGGGGACTGTGTGGAGTATGAGTACGACACGTCCCCATTCGGCAACACAATCATATCGGAGTGGGACCTCGTCTGCAGCAGGAGCTGGCTCGCAAGCTTCACGCAGATGGTGCTGCAATTTGGAGTTTTGATTGGTAGCGTCGTGTTTGGATTTCTTTCAGACAGGTTATTTTTTTAAAATTATTTTTCTTATTTAAAGATTTCATCATTTATTTCAATATGTTACTTCGTTCTCCGCTTCCAGTTTTTCATCTTTTACGATATAAATAAAGATAATTACTGAAACTGAAGTAACTGAATTCCTTTTATTGCGTATTTCAGTCGCATCTTTGTGTACTGACATATATTATAAATGGGCAATACACAACATTTCACTAATTTAGCAACGCTCGAGGACATAATATATTTAATTTCATTTAATTTAATTTTTCATGTCATTGCTCTGATAGCAGCGTTGAGTTACGCCACTCAACGCGCAGTGCGTCAAGAATTCGGCGGAAAGTGGATCCATACAAAAATTGGAGGTCTTGAGTTTTGTCTATAATTCAGGCTTTGCGTAGAATGAGCCTTTCATCTGATACCACCAGTACATACTAGGTGCCAAATTTAAGAATTCTAGATCAACTGGAAGTACTATAATATATGAATTTTGATTCCCTTTATATTTGAAAGCTATTATTTTTTAGGATTGAACCACATGTGGGTAGTTTTCAGATTTTTCCTGAACTAGTTAATTAAGGCTATTATTATTTAGAATTTAAGCTGAAATATATAGCTTTCAGTGTTCAAGTATGCGATTTTTGCTATTACTTTTTAGGGCATAACCACAAATTAACTAGTTATTAAGAACTAGTACTACCTGTAGATGCTTGCTGCCAAATTCCATAATTCTATGTCAACCGGAAGTATCCTATGATTTTTGATTCCCATGATAGTGTCGAAATATGTGTTTTTTGCAATATAAGCGACCACATTTTTTTTTCAATAAATGTAGATTTTTTTTGCCAAATCTGAGAATATGGTTTGAATTTCAACACGATATCTCCAAGCGCTCCTGAGATAAAGGCGCTTAACATCAGATAGACAGTTTGACGGAAAGACAACAAAGTGATCTTATAGATCCTTTTCCTCCCTTTCCTTATAACGTACAGAACCCTAAAAAGAAAAAAAAGCCAAGTGAAACAATTATTGGAGACTAAATACGTTCTCATTGTCCCTTGAGTTATAGTTGTACGTACATATTTCACATATGAAGTTATAAAACTATTTTGATATCGTAGATATGGTAAAAATATTTTCATATCTTTATCATGATAATACATGTATAATAAAATATAGTTTTCATATATATGAAGAATAAGAGTAGATAGTTTTATTTATTTTAAAACCAGTATTTATAAACCGCTTTCAAATCTGAGACCGATCTTGAGATACTATTTTCACTCATAAATTACATTTTTATGCAGGGCAAAGAGATCCCTAGTGTTTGCTCTAGAGACATTGCATTGTGAGCTCGACGCCATAACGAAGAAATGAAAAAAAATAATATTTCTTTTCCTCAAGTGGGAATCGAACCCACAGCAATCACTTGTGCCACGGTGCTACGACTGATAACTGAATTAATTGTATTCATACTATTTTCATTTCTGGCATTATAATTGGGCAGATCTTGCTATAGATATGCAGTGACAAACACAACACAGACACGTGAAGTTATAAAAGCATAAATAAAAAATAAACAATGACTTTCAGATTGTACAAAATACCTATGAAAAACAGTGAATTGCATGATTCAACATGTAAGAACGTATTTTTAACATTTTTAAAGCGTTAATCCACACTTAGAAAAAACAATACTTATTTAGAAAACGTATAAAAATTCGCTCAACACGCAATGCCTCCAGTATTCGGCAGAAAGTGGGGGACGGTGTGTCTTAACACAAGGTTCCCTCTGTCTACCCTGCTGTGTGCGGGATACAGCGTGAAGCTGTATAAAAATTTGACCGTAGCGGGACTCGAACCCGCGCCTACTGAAAACCGACCAAGCGCTCTAACCAATAAGTAAAGCAGAACGTATACGAGTGGAGTGGAGTCAATAAAAATACTTATTTAATAGTTTAATACTAAATAAGTATTTTTATTGACTCTTAGTATTTTTCTTTCCTAAGTGTAGAATATCACTTTAAAAATGTTTAAAAAAAATAAGATACATTGTCACAAAATACCTGAGATTAATCTTGATACTTTAATAATATGATACGTAATAAAAGATTGGGGATTGAAGATAACCGAAATTTGGAAAAGTATAATATGATAGACGCATTTATATCAATTACCAACAAGACAAATGTCACTATGCAATGACTCGACAAAAAGATCTAGGTATATCTATTACACTGATAATTTATCGTAGTTCTTTTTCTAAAGAAATTTTAATATTAATATATTAGTATATATTAGTTTCTTCAATCTGGCATCAGAGAGCGCGGCGTTGAGTTCCGCTACTCAACGCAATGCCTGTAACGAATGAATGAAATGAATTCACGGTAAGTGGGTAACGCAACTGTGAACAGGCTGTCGTAATGGTAGATTCCCAGGATCCCTCTACTTACCGTGCTATGTGCAAGATACTGTGTAAAGCTTAACAAGAAATAAATTTGTAATTTATCTAAATATATACTAAATTGAGAACGGAGTGGCATTTTATTCCCGACTGCTAAGGAAGGGTTGTTTTTCGCGCGTATCTTGTTTGTATGTATGCAATATTCTTTATTACCTCATATCTCCAGAACCGCAGAACAGATTTACATAATTGAGGTATCGTTAGATTCGTATTAGCAGCCCAAGTGTTCTTAGATAGGTGACGTTAAAAAAATTATCATAGCGGCTGTGGGACGTCATTGGTATAATGAAAAAAAAAATTGAAAAATAATTTCGAATACCATAATATGGGTATCAAATCCAAGAGCTTAATACGAGGATTTCTAAAAAGTACATCATGATTATCATTACCATAATGAATCCTAACAAAAAAGTGAAATATAAAAACAAAAACCATACATTAAAATTAAAACGAAAATAAGCAAGCCCAATCAATAGTTTATATGAATTAACAGTCGGGACCTATAAGTAATTCTTCAATCAATAAAATCTTTACCAGGAACCCAGCATAATGTAAAGAGGTCCCGACCGTTAATCCTAATAAACTATTGAGCTTGTTTATTTTCTTTACAGTTTTGAGCAGTCGGGGTTTTTCTTTTTATAAATATTTTTTTTTCATTGATACGTTTCTAATTTAAATATTACTTTATTTAATGCTTACGATCGCTTTCAACAATTGTTCGCTTCACATTTTAATTTAAATTTAGATGGACTTAAATTTATAAAAACATTTGTTTCTTTCCAGATACGGCAGAAAGAATACATTCATTCTATCAGTGGTAGCTCTCGTCGCATTCGGATTTGGCATCCCATTCTCCCCTGGCTACATAACATTTACAGTCCAAAGATTTTTCCTAGGAGTTGCAACAGCTGGAACTATGGTTATTTCTTTCGTAATCATCATGGAAATAATTGGGCCGAAGTATAGAGAAATTTGCGGGTGTCTCTACCAAATCCCTTTCATTGTGGCTCACATGTCTGTGCCCTTATTTGCATATTTCTACCGAGATTGGAATGACTATACTTTAGCTTTGGCGGTGCCAGCTGTAGCATATGTGCTATATTTCTTCGTGCTAACAGAATCTCCAAGATGGTTGATCTCGATGGGCAAGCTGGATGAGGCTACAGAACTTGTGAAGAAAGCCGCAGCAATGTAAGTAGTTACTTCCATGTATTAGTTACCTCCATATTTTTAAGGATACCTATAAAGCATTTTGTGAGATTTATCACAACGTCGTGATGCTTAACGACAATTTTTTTTTGTAAAAGCTTTTTAGTAACTATATTAATTATAAAGATTTTCTATAGGAATGCTACAAAAAACCATTACCTATGTATAAATAGTAGTAGTTAACAATAAAATTGTTTTTATAAATTCCAGGAACAACCTCCCAACCACCAAAGTGGAGGACACCTTAAAAATAATGGCGGAAGAAATACGAGCAAAGTCCACCGAAACGAAGCCAAATTACTTTGACTTGTTGCATGGATCTTTACGTTTAAAGACCTTATGTTCTTGCTATATCTGGCTCATAACTGGATTAACTTACTTCGGTTTCAATCAATACATCAGTCAAACTAGCTCCGATCCATTTATTACTGTAGCTGTCGTCGGTGCTATCCAAGTGAGTATCGAAATGAAGAGATCCTACTCACCTATTAATAGTTTCGAGACAATAAATAATCTTTAATTTCAAAGCCGTTAGTCAAATTTCAATCAGATTTTAGATAGACGTTGTTTATTTAAATTATTTAAAATGCATGAATAAATTTAGAAAAAAATATATTTTTTTTCATTTCCACGCTCTGGTTACAAGGCAAAGCGCGACGTTTAGTGCTGCTATTCAAAACTCTAATGCCTCATCTCACAATATTTTTCTCATTTCATTTCAGATACCTTCCAACCTCCTCTCAATATGGATCTTACGGCACTTTGGCCGCAAATTGGCCGTAATATCCTTCCTTATAATTGGAGGTATATGCGTTTTAATTCTAGGTGTTGTGCCTGACATATTCTGGCTTACCCTAGCCTTGGGTTGTGTAGGAGTTAGTTGCGCTACTATAGTCGGAGCCTGTATTTACATATATTCATCAGAAATATTCCCAACTGTTGTAAGAAATATGGGTGTTGGAGCATGTTCTATGTCTATGAGAGTAGGGTCTATGGTAGCTCCGTTCATTGCCAACTTATCTGCAACAGTGCCTTGGCTTCCCACAGTTATTTTTGGTTTAACTGCCATATCAGCAGCTTTAGTTTGCTTGATGCTTCCTGAGACCAAAGGCACTGCTTTGCCTGATAGCCTTAAAGATACAGAGTCGAGTTAGTTTAATATGTGTTTGTTTTTTTTTATATTTAATTTGTATGTGTATATTTTAAGTTTGATATGTAGTAGCATATCGCTCACCTGCTAAATCTTTCTACATTTGGGAAAATTATTTTAATATCCCCGATTGGATAAGATTATTTTGAGTGTATTGTTATCTGAAAGTGGCGCAAAACGAAGACTAGTCTTTAAACATATCTGTTAAGGATATATGAATGTTAAATTAAATTAAATTAAAATAGATTTCCTCTGTCTATCCCGCACACAGCAGGTTAGGCAGAGGTTACCTACCTATTTGTAATACCTAGATTTACCTAACCTCGTATAAAAGTTAAGAGATATTGATAATATTTTTAATATGTAATTGACATATTTTGTAAATATTTTACTTCTTTTGATTTTTATGTAATTTTTATAGTCGTAGCTTTTATAAGAGTTTGATTAAAATAAAGAGTTAATTAATATAGCCATATAACGTTTTTACAATGGTTGTATTTATAAAGTAGCGTTAGCTAGGTGAGGACCGAAACAAATGAGTTATTTATTGTAATAGTTATAATTTAACAAATTTCATTGTAAATAATTTAAATCCTTAGTGTTTAAAGTTCTATTAATTTTTGGGCGTAGAAACGAGGAAGGTGGGAGGGGTGGGGAGAGGTTGTTCCGTGCCCACTCCAAAAAGGTCTGGTGTCCACTCCAGAATTGTTACTAACATAAAATTATATCTGAAAAATTTATTATAACAAAAATATCCATTCGAATCTATATGAAGTTTAAAGTCGAGCCTTCCCAAAAATATCTCTAGAGACACCATTGAATTAATGCTTCAAATTATTGAATACTTTATATACCAAAGATATCACAAAAGGCAAAGCCAACCTTTTCCAAAAAGCAAGCAACACGTATAATAATAAACTACTAAGTACAATAAAACAGTTTTTTTTTTCAACACCTTTTCAATGTTTTATAGAAAATAAAATAACCATATCGTCTCATACAACTCATACATTTTATTTATTCATAAAATATTTATCCCTAAGTCTTATTTTTAAATTCTTAGGTCCTTACATATGAAATTGGCGTTTTGTTCTACTGGCCACTTAATCCACATTTTTTTCTTCTTTGATTAGGAATTCTAAATTTAAATTTATACAGCTATTAACACATGTATTTCCGTTTCGTTACTCGTCACTGTTTTGTTTTTTCTGTTTGTGTTACTCAGTTGATAACAAACACAAATGGAAAACTCAAAATATGGCATTATTTACGAGTACAAGTTCCACCGTGCCCCAGGGCTGTGGAAACGGCTTGAAAGGTTAATAATGATGAGTATGGCTGTCGTGTCGCAAAAAAATATTTAGTTATAGAGTTTTAATTTTTGAAATGATGGATTTTTGGATGCTGGAGACTCAAGTTGATGATGGAAAATTGAAGGCTATTGTAGAATAGGATCCATCGCAAACCACGTCCGAGTTAGCTACGGGCTGCGATGTTAGTTATACAACTATCTATGAGATGAAAAAAGTGCATAGATAACTAAATATATCATATAAATACATTATATTAAAAAATATTCAACTCTTTGTTCCTCCCATACTAAAAGCCAATTTCATATGTATAGAATTAATAATAATATTAATTAAATTATCACATACATGTATCACAATATTGTTCTTGTTTTTTGTTTTCCTCTACGGTAAAGAGTGTGTTCTTTAATTAATTCACTCCAGGTCAATCCAGGTCTGGCCACATATTAGACGCTATGTACAGCAGGCGCTCTCAGGACCCTCGAAATTTAGTATTACGACACTTCCGTTACCCATTTTCCCACGAAATCTGTAGGCATTGCGTGTTAAATGCCGCTCTTTGCCTCGGAACGGAAATAATAGAAACAAAGTGTCTTAACATTACTATTTTCCAAATTCTCTCTGTCTACCTGCGGGATAAACAAAACAACGTACTTTTTAACATTACTAATTGAATACAGGGAGTGCTAGTATAAAGCAGTTGTTTTATAAATTGTAGTCACTTATGTTATTCCCGCCAATTCTGGACTTAGCCTTATTAATTATTTTGCTTAGTTCTTGCAATACTAACCTACAGTTTTTTTAAATATTTTAGAAAAATTCAAACATTTTCAAACTCATTTTTTTTAAATTGTACCAAATTTATGTATGGCGCCAATTGAGTTAAAAATGTATATTAAAGTTCATTTTATACACTATTTAACGAATCCTATATAATATAGTAACTGAATTTCGATTTTTTCACATTATCAATAATAACTTGAAATCACTTTAATGTTTCTTCAACCTCATTAATACTATCAGGCAGCGCAGTACCCTTGGTCTCAGGTAATAAAATACACACCAACGCAGCACTTATAGGAGCGACACCAAAAACTATAGTAGCTAGCCACGGTATCGTCACAGCCAAATTAGCAATGAAGGGGGCCACCATCGAACCCATTCTCATCGACATAGAACAAGCACCCATGCCCATATTCCTTACAACTGTTGGGAATAATTCGGATGTGTATATGTAATTGCATGTAGCTACTATCGAGACACAGCTCACTCCCACGCAACCTAAAGTTAAGTTTATCCAGAACTTATCTGGAACTAGACCCAGTGCTACCACACATAGGCCTCCAGCAGTGAAAAATGTCATAACTGTTGTTTTTCGTCCAAAATGTTGTAGCAGCCATATGGAGATGAGGATTGAGGGAACCTGAAATGAGAAAAAAGAATTAAATCAACCTCTTTTGCAAAGTTAAAATAAACTTAATGATAGTTTTAAGATTAACTTGTGTTCAAATTATTCATAAAATGATCATTAAAATAATTTAACCCATTTATCATTGCAATTATTCATAAATATATTAAAATAAATGTGAATTTTAAACAATTTGAAATCCGTCTTTATATTTGGTAAAGAAGAGTCAATCCCTTTAAATACAATGAAGAGACAATCGAATTCGATGGGAATATTTTTTATATCTTGTTCTAACTCGATTTTGGCTGCGGTCACATAAAGTTACACATATTTGGTCTTCGTATAAAAATAAATATGACTTTTTTTAACTTCAAGCTGTATCCCACACATAACAGAGGAGACAGAAAGAACCTGAGAACTTAGTGCTAAGACGCTCCGTTCCTGTTCTCCACTTTCCGCAAACTCAACACTGTTCATTTCAACTCATTGTGTTCATTAATTATAATTTATTTTTTACTTATTTACAGTTTATCTTAAAAAAAAACTCCCCAAAGGTAGGAAAAAAAATAGCAAACCTGTATAGCGCCCACTGCAGCTACAGTCACGAAAGGGTCTGAACTGGTCTGGCTGATATACTGGTTGAAGCCGTAGAACGTCAGTCCAGTTATCAACCACAGTATACAAGAACAAACTGTCTTCAGAAGTAGTGTTCCTTGAAAAAGATTGGAATAATTCGGCTTGGATTTTGTGGATTGGGATTGTATGTCTTCGGACATCTGTTTAAGTGTTTCCTCTATTTTTGATGTTGGGAGACCATTCCTGAAATTATATAGTGTATAAAAGTTATTTACCTATTTTAAAATGTACATTTTGGATAGGCAGTAGTAAATCAATAAGAATTAGAAAGAAATGGATCCCGAAACCGCAGCTCCAAATGCTTTGATCACTCAGCCAAAAGTTCTTATTAAGCTACGGTGATATTCTAATATGCTTGTTACAACTTTTGTACATTGTTAGCATCTCCATAGGCCGCTAAAAGATTATTCTCAAGAACAGAGCTACATTTGGCAACAGAGCTAGAGGTATACTTTTTATAGAAAATATTTTTAGCATATTTAAAGTGTAATATCACGTTAAATATTTTAAAAATATTACTTAACGTGCTTTGTATTATATCGTTTAAAAAATGTAAAAAATATTATAACGTTCATTTTATACACTTTCAGAAACACTACCCAGTGATATACTTTGTCTAATCAAATCGAGTATGTTGCAATCCCCTCGAATGAATGAATGGAATATTTAATGAAAATATTAATGTCATGTCTCTCTTGGGGGACCTTTTCTCTTTCTTGTAAAGAAGCAAAGCAGGAAGTTCATTTCTGCTACTCAACAAGCAATGCCTCCAGAATACGGCTGAAAGTAGGGAACGGAAGTGTCTTAATGGGAACACAGTGTCTTGTATAATGTTCCCTGCCGATCCTGCTATGTGCGGGATACAGCTGAAGTAAAAAAAAGGATACCGCATATTATCACACACCCACAGTGAGACACTTTTCAGCTGCGCTTATTATGGCACATCTGAAAAATGTCTCACTGTGGGTGATCTTTAAAAAGTTAAAATATAATCTTAATACTACTAAATGGCTTACTACATAATAATCCTTACATTTTAGCTGCTTTTTCAACTATTTTAGTTGCTTCATCAACATTTCCCGAAGTGATCAACCATCTTGGAGATTCGGTCAGTACGAAAAAGTATCCCAAATATATCAAAGGGGGTATCGCCAAGGCTAAGCTATATTCATTCCAATTTCTATAGAAATAGGCGAATAATGGAATCGTCATATGTCCTATAGTGAAAGGAATTTGGAAGAGACAGCCGCAAATTTCTCGATATTTTGGTCCAACTGCTTCCATTACCATCACGAATGAGACGACCATGGTCCCAGCGGTCGCTAGTCCCAGGAAGAATCTTAGAACTGTGAATGTGATGTAGTCTGGTGCGAAGGATACGGAGAATCCGAATATGATTAGTGTAGATATTGATATAAGAAACGTATTTTTTCTGCCATATCTGAAATTTATCAAAAATGTACAATTAGTTATTATAGCGCAGTATTGAGGCCATTTGTGGCGCAGGTACGCAAGCATATGGCTGTACGTGAGAGGCAGTAAGTTCGATAATTACTCGAGGTAATTAGTTATACATTTTTCTTTCCTGACTCTGGTAATGAGACAATCGTGGAATTGAGTTCCGGCACTCAAGGCGCAATGCCTCAAGAATTTCACGGAAAATGGAAAACGGAGTGTCCTACATTAGGTTGCCAGGTTCCCCGCCAGGTACCTAACCTGCTATACGCAGGATACAGCTTCAATATATATAGTCAAGAAATATATATAGTAAATGTTGACTAAAAAGAAATCTATGGTGCCATTGACAAATAAGCGAGAAACATAAAATCTACTCCGCGTTAGTGCCTAGTAATCTATATTTTTTATCTTTTTTATTAAAGTCTTATTCAATCTTAGCTCTTCTTAAGGAGCGGTATATATTTACGTACGTCGTGTGATGCAGGATGTGGTCGAATCTAAATACGAGATAAACATCCTCACAAATAGGATTTGAATCCACAAAAAATGTACTCAAAACACGTTCAAAGACACGTTTAATACAAAAAAAATATCTTTAATTATAGATATATTTTTATAGTTATTTTTTATCGTAGAGATCTTAGTGCAGATAGCAATAAAAAATATTATTCATAAATAGTCATTCTAAATGTATAGGCTATAAGTGATTATTTTTTATGATAAATTAGCAGGAAAACTTGTGATTAATACTTAATTTTCATTATATCGCTTTGGTAACACGTGATGTCAATAGAATTCGGAGGAAAGAGGGACTGAAGTGGATTAATGAGAATGGAGTGTATTAGAGGTCCCCAGGTTTCCTCGGCCTACCCTGCTATGTGCAGGATAGAGTGTGAAGTTAAAAAACATGTAAACAATAAATAATTTAATCTATCCATCATGCTATATAATAGCAATTAATTACAAAAGCTATATTTATAGCTATATTTACCTGTCAGACAAGAATCCAAACAAGATGCTGCCCATCAATATTCCAAATTGCAGAACCATCTGCGTGAAACTCGCGAGCCAGCTCCTGCTGCAGACGAGGTCCCATTCCGATACGATAGTGTTGCCGAATGGGGACGTGTCGTATTCATACTCCACACAGTCCCCATAACATTTCATATTTTCCCCAATCATAGTAGAATTTTCGAAGGTTTTACACCAAAAAGTCAATTTTGGGGTCAAAAATATGATCGTCATTTGCACCCATCCTGAGGATAGCTTCACTAGGGATATTGATAGGAGTAAAATACATTGCCACTTCCCGAAATGTCCGATTAAATTGGCTAAGCCGTCTTCCTTCTTGATTTGGGATGATTGTGTGATAGTTATGTGTACCATTTTGTGTTTGCAGCTATCGAGTCGTTGCTATCCTGAAAAAACACAATAAAATATTTAACTTTTTTCAGTTGTAGACACTCGATTTTCGGTATTTCCCAATAAATAATCATACTTATATTTAGAAAATATCGAAAATGACCGCCGTGGTTCAGCGGCACAGTGTCTGATTGTAATCGGCTCGATTGTGTGTTTGAATCGGACTTGAAGAAGTAAAAACAATTTACTCGTAAATTGGGTGATGCGTGGGAAACGAAGTGTCTTAAAACTGTGTGCACCTCAAAAAACGTCAAAAATAAGAGGAGCCACAAGAAAATATTAACTAAAAAGATCAAAAAAATTAAAAAAATAATATAACGAAGAGTAAAACTCACAAATATCACTTATTCTATACAACGACGTCCCTATATCGTTGAAACTTAGTTAGCAATGACATAAAGGATTCAATATTTAACTTAACTATTCAAAACTAATATAACATCTATATTTCCCTTTTAGAGGAACTTGTATCGAGCCAAGGGTAACAATCGTAACCGATAATAGCTGTAAGTCTTTATCAAGGTCCTTTCCAAAACAGTAACTATATTTATATGGAAAAGTATTAACGAAAAATATTATGTATAGTTTATGGTATTAAAATTGTTAGTTTTTCGAGGTCGTCGTCGCGACTAACTTTCGTCGCGTCGGTTGTGGAGTCGATTCCGTTTTAGGAAACAAAATATTTTATATTCCTGCTAATAAGACAAAGTACAAGGTTGTACCTGAAAAACAGTTGAAAAGTAGAGAATGGGGTGTATTAACAGTAGATTTCCTCAACCCTGCCGAATTTTGAAGCGAGTTGAGTGGAGGAACTCAAAGCCGCGCTTTGCCTTGACACCAGAGCGAAGAAATGGAAATATTATTTCATTTGCTCGTATAGGGATTGAACCCACAACTTTGTGACTGTAAACTACCCATTAATATGGCCACGAGGTCCAACGAGGTCCACTTGATATAATTATCATTTCTAAAAAAGAAACATATGTATCAGATAAAAGTCACCTATAATTTTAATAATTTATATATATATATATATATATATATATATATATATATATATATATATAT
>DWAO01000901.1:0-21751 GCA_018230605.1 Heliconius congener | reverse complement strand
TATATATATATATATATATATATATATATATATATATATATATATATATTTACCCTATAATCAAGAAATTTAAATTCAAATTCATACTATGTTGTAATTACACTTTTTTTCTATTTAACCTGCGTATTAATATTTAATAGAGTAAGTAGTACATATGTACTAACATGAGATGTTCAATTACGTCTAAGGAAAATACAAAAAAATATATATTTTAGGCATTTTTTGAAGTAAAAGTAGACGTTTAAAAATTTAAGATCTAGATATTAGTTTTAGATCTAGATATTAGATTTAGTTTTACAATCTAGATCTATCTAGATAGATCTAGATTGTAAAACTACATTTTAAAATAATGCTTATTGTAAAACCATTGTGGTACTAATATAATCGTGTGACTATAAAGACTAGAAGATTGTGTGTTTGATTCCTATTTAGATGATCTGATGAACCGTCTTCATCAACCGTCAGTTCTTCTTCTAATGCAGGTACTTTATTCTTATACATTCAAATAGAAATATGAATTATCTTGATCTGGAAGCTGTACCTGGGACTTACGACCGCATGCGTAGGTTTCAGGGACATCTTTACAACGCACTAACACTCGCTTTTATCATTCCTGCCAATATAGCTAATTAACTCAAAAGAAATGAACAACGCCTTTCAGGAGCATTTTTTTATTAGTAACAGACCTGGCTGTCTATCTAAAAACAATATTGCCATAGAATACATCCTATGGCGTATAACAGATAAATAAGACAAGACATATTATTTTCGGTAAAACAGGTTAACAATATCTTTATAGTATAGTGTAAAGTTCTTAAAAAAACGAAACGATATGAAAATAATACTTGTTCTTAAGAAATGAATGAATTTACGTACATATTTAAAAGCAAAAAAGAAAATCTAAATTTCAAAATTTTCAAAGCTTTTCTTTTAACCGTTTTACCTACAAAGATGTTGTATAGTTAACGGTGAAGAGCTACGCTTGTCATGGAGGTAAAATAAAAAGACGACGATTATCATCTTTTCTGATCACAAAAGAAAATGAAAAATTGCAACTTAAAATAAATATGTATATCCATACTCAAATGTCCACGGACGAAGTCGAGCCACCTTCGCAAGAAGGCACCGACACCCCTGATCTATAACTTCTTATTATTTGAATGAGATCTATTGATCCGAGGTGTGGAACTCACAATCCGATCCAACGAAGATCATTTTGTTCTCCTTGAACGACCGCTTCTGAACTAACTTGACATTACAATGGCGACCGGTGACGGCAATGATTTAAAATCTGTTAACAGGACGCTTTTCTTTTTAACGATCTGTATACAATTTCCATAAATGGTTTTCCAGATGATCTCAGTATGTGAATGTATTACACATAATAAGGCATAACAGTAAGGTGAGGCCGCTCCTGGCGCAGGTGCTCAAGTGTGTGGCTGTAAACGCGACTGGTCGTGGTTTCGATTCCCATTTGAGGAAATGAAGTATTTATTTAAATGTATATATTTCATTTCTTCGCCGAGGTGTTAAAACAAGCGCGGCATTGAGTTTCGCTACTCAACATGCAATGCCTCTAGAATTCGGCAGAAAAAACTGTACAGAGTGTCTTAACACCAGGTCCCCTCTGTCCACCTTTCTGTGAGAGGAATAAAGCGTGAAGCTGATTTCTTTTAGGTATAACAGGACCACAGTGACATGCAAAACGAAACGGGAAGCTATACGATAGAAACGCTCACGACGTGGTTTCAACGGGACATTGTTGCAAGGGATTATACATGATGAAACTGAAATCCCCGCCCTAATGAGGTTCTTGTTCATTGCTCCCCGTATTATCTCAAGTAATTATCTCGTACTCCCTACTATTGTGAATGGCGGATCATCAAGATGTCAATTAATGTTCAATACAGACATTCAATGATCTTGATACTTTATTAAGTTTAATTTATTTGCGGAGCATAAAAGTCTCAGATGGTGTCTAGGTTAAAATTGATTATTTTATTATTATTTAAATATATAATAGCAAAAATAATATTTACAAGAAAATCAATCAATTCATCTTATAGTTTATCTTTTATTTTTATCTCTACAGAAAAAAAATAAAAACAATTTAATGAAATAAAAATAAAAAGAACCCAAATATATCGTTCACAATAACAATGTATTAGATTAATAAAAGGCTGATAGCGACATCTTCTGTGTGAGATGTGGGTCGCAGTAACGAACAAGATTAGCAGTGCCAATCATCAATGATAAAATAATGGCTCCACTGCAGGAAGCGCGTTTCGCAACGCCCGCGCCCGCGCCCGCGCATACGGGCTTTTAATCAACACTTTATTGTTTAATGACCCCTCGTCCAGCTCGTAAATTAAAAGGGTGACGGCTCAAACCCTATCGACGAATGCGTTATATGTGAACGGATTTGTACTAAATATTTGATGGTAGATAATAGCACTAGAGTTATTCCCATTTTATATTTCCTCATTTACATACTCATCTTCAAATCTTTATAATTACTTATATCATTGTGAACAACCTATTACTACGGATTCAAATAATATAATAAATGTGAAAACGGAAACTACTTTGAAATAAAAGGAAAGGTTAGAGAATACTAACACACCATAATTATTTAACGACGTTTTACATATTATGAACCTTCATCGTCTGAATATGAGATAAGTCGTAATAATGTAAAATTGTAGTTGTTGTTAAAGTATTTCACTTAACAGCATTACACTTAACTAACTTTTGTATAGCCATAAATTACGCTTCAAAAAAATATCATAAATACCTACATATTTATAACTCACATTCATAATATACTTAAAACCTCCTTCCTCATCACATATGCATGCTACAATATAGAATCAAACGTCTTTCTTTATCTCAGACCAGGAAAGGGAATATATACCCTATAAATGAAATATAGATACCCAATGTAGAATTTGAATTTGCAATCATCACTGTAGACACATATCAAAGGACCATTAGGTTGTTTTGTTCACATTTTCAAAACATTAACTTTCTCCCTAAAAGACATATTTAAACAAAGCTAATGTAGCAAGGTAATTACAATATACTTATTATGTTGCTCAGTGGCACTTGACGGTAAGTGTTATTAGTGAATATGATTGGAGATTAAAGTAAGTCGAGTGCGGACGGCGCAGGTAAGCCGTGAGCGTCGCGTGCGCCCTGCCTGAATAAACGCCTTATACTTTGTTATTAAAAAACTATAGAGATGACACATGATGTTAATATTTAATATTAAAATATACAATACTATTTGAATATGCAGCTTATACCATAAAGTTTTATGACCCCAAACGCCTTTATGACCTCACCTAACTTATAGGCAGGTGGTTTCTTTTGTTTATGAATAAATTTACTTTATTATAGAACAATTTTTTATAAATATAATATCTTAAATACAAAGCATTCTATTTGTTAGGTTCATAATAACAAATGATAGCTTTCTGTAGGACTGACACTACTCACATTTCTATGTAAGTTGACGATTCAAAAGAGCTTGTAAAAAGAATTTAATAGAGAATTAGGCTTTTACAAGCACTTTTGAATCGTCTAATAGAGAAATCGTTTAATAGATAATTTAATTTTATGTTGAATCACTTAAATACAACAATTGTAAAAACTATGTAGACTTGTAGCATAAAGGCTGCTCTATAGTTTTTTTCACATAGTATTAAAGGCATTTGATCCCTGACTTTTAATGCTTCACCCCAGCATTAAAATTATGTGTATATTTGTATCACGCTAGCTATTGTAGGGCCTCAACAGCAACACACGGTGAAACGAACACCGCGCGCCAAGGTCTTCACCGATACTCATTACTTTATTATTTACATACATTTTATAAAGACATGTTATGTATGAAGTTGCCGACCGTCATTTATTATTATAAAAATAATTTATATTTATAGAAACATTTCGATCACATTGTTACATATTACCCATATTGAGATCGGACTAAATATATTATTTTTAAAATCTCATATTGATATTTAATAACAAGAATAACAATATGCCGCTGGCGCTAATTACCCGAAACTTGATATCATTCATTAGGAGATTCCGAAATTATTACGCTAGCAAAATTCTTAATTATATATCTTAAATTTCTAAGTAAAATATAGCCTTAAGCTTCGTTGGCGCTGGCAAATAATATGTTTGTAAACAACGAAATTTTACCGTTAGCGCTAATTATACTTTTTGATACGATTCTGCCCGAGTTGTGATAGAGGCTTGATCGTTTAATTCGTTATTAGTATCAAAATTATGCAAATTTTGAAAATCTTATATAAAAAAATAAAACGAATTTGTTAATAATATTAGTATCTCAAAGTTTATAATTTATTTAACACTTTTCATAGAGCTTTAGCTAAACGCTTAGATAATGCGTGAAAAGAGAAGCTCATCACCCCTCCAATTAAATGGATAACGACGGTGTTCAGTTGGAGTTATTAATTTAATAAATGAGGGAGTTCGGGTGTCGCGTCAGGTGCGTGGTGGTGGCGCGTGCCCCGATGACGCCGCGCTGGCGGGCTACTCTATAAAATATCACATTTATTAATCCATCAACAATCCGTAAGTAATCCTTAACAACGCCGACGAAAACGAAACAAAAACACACCAAATGTAGATGCAAGCTCTTTTTCACAAAGATCCGTATTCATAAATAGCTCTTATCTATGTTCTAACACTTTACGCGCGCAAAGAAATGTAAATTTCTAAAGGACTACGCTTAAAACAGGCGAAACACAAAGAATCACACACTTTAATGTATATGTCTGGCATGCTTCAATGAAATTAATGTGGATTTGTAAGAAACAACCAAGACTTCTTTCATAAAAATTTAATACTCTAATTTATCCCTCCGGCTTGCTCTCCGCGCGAGTAATTACAGTAAAAGGTCTTAAGCATGAATGTTATGACGGCGTTTATGAATCGTATTTCTGAGTAGGTATAACGATTCATTCACGCTTCCTTTTTCGGCATCTGAATGCTCTCCACACAATAAATTTTAGGTCGAAAAGATCTTTTATGAATTTCAGACGTACCGCCTCCTTTGAAAAAAATAATTTTGTTTTTCGCACACAATTAACATTAATTTATAACCATAAGTGTCATCACCCAGAATATACCGTTATATTAAACGACATGAACTCAAAAACCCAAAATCTGTGGACATTTTTCGAATTTTTGTCATGTTTTTTGCTCATGTTGACATTTAGATGAGACAAATTAATTTTGGAATTCAATTGAATTACCGATAGGTTGCTTACATACGACGAGCCACGACGAGCCTTAACATTTGACATAATGATATTTAAGGGAAGGGAAGTAGTCGAATTTAATAGCGAGTTAAATGATACGTGCCCTGATTGGAAAATGTATGCTTATTCAGGTCGACGAGGCCTCACCCTCCCGGCCTTCACACGGCTGATTTGAAATGAATGGTAATAATGCCCGAGAATCCTGCTCGCATCGTTTTGTATGATTATTCCGAATTAATTATTTGTCGGAATTTTGCTGGCTAATTTTTCGGAACAGGATTTTTCCGCTTTGACTGACGTTGTAATTCCAGCTCGTCATGGGGTGAACAGTGAAAGGCATATTATTGTGCGTAATTTTACCCTTTTTTAATTCATAACTACCGATTAATGTTTTTTTTTTAAATATATTTTTAGAAATATTATTAATGTTTAAGAAATAAATACAACAATGTAACGTGGTTATATTTTGTTGTTGTTTTTATTCGTTATTAAAGAAGCCATTTAAAAGATTATACTTCAACAATATATATCTAGTTTATCTAGGCATTTATAGAAAACGATAAAAAACTGAGTGATTTCAGCAAGGGTAGACCCCTATTTCACTTTTACGGTGGACATTATAAAAGGCACATGATCGATTTATCAAAGCACATTCCCATATCTAAGTTATAAAAAGCTAGTAGTTTTGCTACAGCATCATGTCACAACGGTCCCGAGGGCCGTCTGATGCGAATATCAAATCGCTGCCACCCTCGCACTAAATAATACTCATCCATTAGACGAGAGGGAAAAACGACACCTATGTCCATCATGCTACGTACATCTACTGTCAATACTTATGATAGGGGTTTTTAGTAAAGAAAAAAGAAATATTACAATGAACAACTTTTTTTACTCAGCACGCAATGAACACCTCCAGAATTTAGCGGATAATGAAGAACGGAGTGTCTTAACACTAGGTTCCCTCTGCCTACCCTGCTGTGAGCGGGATACAGCGTGAAGCTGAAAAATAAAGCACATAATATATACTTGTCAACTATACTAGAAATTTAATTAGATTTCAATATATTACTATAAATATTTGTTATCAAAAACACAATAGGAAACGGGAGAATAATAACATCTAATTTAATGTATTGCTATACTTTCTTCATTAACCGCCTGTTTTGCTCTCCCATATCTAGCAGCTGAAAATCATTCGTAATATGAAGGTCAAGAGGTGATTTTTGTTTGGCATTAATAGGTCTTTATAGCAGAGCTGGACTCTCCCAAGGGGCCTGAGCTGGCATTCTGACGACTGAACTAAGTAGAAAGATAGAACAGACTTAAGCGGGCCAATTATCCCGTATTGGATTTATTGGTAATCTCTGCACGAATGGGCGCGAGGGTGCGAACCGAACCAACTTTTGATGATGCCTCTATCGGTATTATGAACAAAGTTGTTGCAATTTTTATGTAGGATTTATTGTTTGCTTTCCTCTTGTTTTGCCCTCGATTGTGTGCAGATAGATAAAAGAAGGCTACCATTTCATTACCTATGAGTCAATCTCTTGCCGAACAATACCAGTGGATTAGAAGTTTATATGGTTGATCCTCTACGAATTTTATTACATAAAAAAGTCTTAGTTTATTTTGTGAGGCTTTAGATTGTCTATATATAAAATAATTTGCTGTTCTTTCAGTTTTTTCAACAAAACTTAATTAATATTTTTTTCTTATACTGCCAAATGTCTAACATTATAGAACTATAATGTTCAATGAATATATTGAATTAACATCACAGCAATAAAAGACTAAACAAATAAATTAGTTTCAACTACTTGATGCACATCTGTTATAAGATCAAAAGAATAAATAATATTTAACATCTATAAATATTATAGATAAACGAGGGTCAATCTTTAATAAATATCGACAATCGAAATTTTATTGCGTCCATCCCCGTCCCGGCTGACCTACTGCGTGTATCACTGCTGCCATAAAGAAGGGTCATCGTAAGATTTATAACTTATACCCTTGGTGACAAAAGGCCAAAACTATGAAAAGCGACACGGTGTTCAATATCGCATGTTTAGTTTTAACCCAAATGTATATTTATTGCTATATTTTCGATTCGAAGATTGTTTGCTTTGATAAGTTTGTATGATTAATATTACAATCTAAATTAACTAAATTAACTTAAAATCTATACTGTAACATCGACTGGTTGTGGGTTCAATCCCCACTCGAGGAAATGAAATATTTATTTACGTTTATATTTTCACTTCTTCGCTCTGGTGTCGAGGCAAAAGTGCGGCGTTGAGTTCCGCCACTCAACACGCAATGCTCTCTAGAACTCGGCAGAAAGTGGGGAACGGAGTGTCTTAATAAAATAAAATGTAGAGCAGCAGATATAATCTAACGACGATATATAATGGATTATTTAAATATTTCTTATCTTCACTTAAAGAATAGATGTTTTTAAAATTTATTCTTAAAATGTTCTCCCTTTTCGGTTTTTCTATATGCCCAAGGCTCGAGTTACCCATATCATGAAAATGTTTATAGTAAAACAGTTTTGCCTCAGACGTCGAACTTGACAAAAGAAATTGATATATTGATATAAAAGCATATTTATGTTCCCGGTGTATTGGTAAAAAATCTTAGTGATACGTCATAGCCGTCACTCTGGCATTACGCCACTAGAGTATTGGTAAAAAGTTTCGTCTACAGATGGCCCAAATTGAGTGAAGTAACCAAAAAATTTATAAAATAAATTCTAAATAGATTATATATTTTAGTTGTTATTGACTTGATTTTTATTAAATAAAAAAAATATATAATAATTGTTAAAATAGATTTCTATTGCTGTGGGCAATTTCTGAAGTTTGGGTTATTTAAACCTTTAATTATATATTAAAATGTAATATTTTTCCTTATTTAATTAGTCTTGTTTGAGTAGTAAAATAATAAGTATTTTTAAAAATAAATAATAGGACGACTCATTATAACGCTAATTTCAATGTAGAGCACTACCAATATTTTACGAAAGGCAACAAATTATTTCCTTAATGTTGCCATTATGCAGGATGTATTGATAATTATATAGTAATTCCTCGTAGACATTCAGATCACGATTCGAACGTATCTATAATATATTTTTCAACAAAAATGTTATATTCATGATATGATAATATACATGATGGCGTTGTGGCGCACTGGCACAAACGTGTAACACGACGATTGCGGGTTCGGTTCGAAAGAACGAAATATTATTTATTAATATTTTTTTCTTCGCTTTGGTAGCAAGGCAAAAGTGCGGCGTTAAGCTCCGAAAGTCAACAAAAGTAAGTGTCTTAACACTAGGTTCCCAGCCTTGCTATATATGAGAAACATCGTGAAGCTGAAAATAAAAAGGTTGAATCTCCTTAGAAATAGTCCTTACACTATCTTGCAAAATCTGGCAGATGTATGAGGAAAATTAAACAACATTAACAAAGATTAATAACAAGGATTAATTGATTTTGTTTTTCGTAGGTGAAATTTATATTTATTTTATGGTAGCAATTGCATTATCGGCAATCGTAGTATTGGTGTAAGTTGTAATGGAACTAAAAGAAGTACTATTACTTATAGACTCAGTAAAATTATTCGGTATTATTGTACTGAAATCAACCGTGACGTTATGTATATTACTTTCTGTAGAATTTGCAGCAAATCTACTATTAGTTACATTCTCGTTATCAGTAAACTGAATAGTTTCTTCTGTTGTTGATGGCATTGAATCTGATTTATGCGTTATAATTTTTTGCGCCCATGCAGGTTTTGATGTCGTCGGTGCACCTAATTTCCATCTGGTGGTCAAGTCACCAAATTTATTTAAATATTTGGATTTCTCTTTCCTTATATAGCACGTACAAAAACAATATTTATCTGACGAAGCGACATCATATTTCAAATCTATACACTTTTGAATGCAAAGGTATGCTTTTTCGAATATTTGACACTCTGACGTCTGATGGAATCCATAACGCAAAATCAACTTCAACGAATCTGTAAATGTAAAATTATATCATAAGTTATTAAATTAGGCACCAATATTTTTTATATTATAAATGTAAACTCTCTAAAAATATTTGTGTATGTTTTTAATATAACTTTGACGATTAGGTAAATCAATATATTACTTAAGTATTGAGTTCCGCCACTCAGCACGCAGTGCCTCCAGAATTCAAAAGAATGGAGTGTCTTAACACTGCCTATGCTGTGTGCGAGATACAGCGTTGAATTAATTATCGAAGGTGATCAATTTAATCATCAAACTACGATTAAATTTGCTGTATAGATTAAACATGTAGTAGATAATGTTATTAGTATATTTGTGTCCAATGTAAAAAAGGATATATTGATATATGATTTTTTACATTGAAATATAAAGGATATTTTTTAATAATATTAAATCTAAATATAACAATTATTGACGTAACTTGATCCAATAATTTGAAATTGAACTTCTAGATAATAGTTAATCTTTTTTTATTATTATCTTTTGTAAAATTAAAAAGACAACTTACTATTTGTTAATATACTGTCGCCTGATAATTCCGACGGCGCAAAAACTGAAACATTTGCCTCTTAATTAGAAAGAAATTCCGATTAGTCATTGTGGTAATTTCAATTCAAACACTAATTTACATTTTTTTTATATTAGGTACTCATAACAACTCTTTCACGCAATTCTCTCAGATCATCATTTCATTCGCTTTCTTAATATTTATAAAAACTAGGTTTATATAATATACATCACTTAGCGCTCCAGTAACACAACAGCACACAATGTCTCGCAAAGCAAGAAGCTAAAAAATATGCAAGCTGTCTTACTAGACCAAGAAGGAGAATATTATTAATTTTGAATATTTTTCTCCAAAATATGAATTCTATTTAAATTATTACTTGCAAATGATAAACTTCAGATGCTGTTGTTATCCTTTTAGTCTCTTCTTTAATAAATATATAGAAAACATTTATCAACAAAGACTATTATTAACCGAATAAAGCTTATTATATTCAATGCTTACCTATTTTTGATGTAAAATTCTGACTTTTAATGATATAAATAAATTGCAACATAGTACATAGTATCCTCACTGCTACATCCATTATTAAAACTGAGCATATATAATGTATATTGATATCTCGCATAAAATTGTATTTAGTTAGTAATCATAATTACTTTAAAATAATTACAAATCCGTTATCAAATCAATAAAAATCTAGTATTACGGATTTCTAGATTCTACATAGTTACATATAAATTAAATTACATATTACATAGCTGAGCTTCGCGCAGTAACGTGCGGCTCAATTTAAAATGAAAATTTTATATATTGCATTTTTTTTGTTCGTAATTGTACTAGCATACTTTTATTAGATATATTCTCATATATATAAATTATATATTTAACAATTTTAAAGAATTTTTGCACATTTTCTACATTACAAGCTCACGTTTCTTGTATGCCATGTAAAACAAAGAAGTTTAGATATAACAATATAATTTGTAATATCTAAAAAGACATTCATAATAAGGATATAGGAAAGAATAATCGATAAAATAAATATAAGCATTCGTTATTTTTCTTTATTCGAAATAAATCAGTAAAAATATTATTTAACTAACGGTTGTTGTTTCACTTCCAGTAACATTTACATTTGTAGTTTCGTTATTACTTCCGGTGCCTGTTACACTTTCAGTTGTAAAAGTATTATTTGTGGCACCACACGGTGACGTAGTGTTTGCATCTTTGTATACACCGCCAGATGAAGTGGTCTCCTCCGTAGAATTTGTTAGAGTACGTGGTGATAAAGTTCCTACTACATGGTATAATCGTGGACTAAATGTTTTAGGTATTTTCATTGTGGTCCCATTTGTCTTCCATTTGAAATAAGGTAATACAGTACTCGTTTTCATTTCATGGCAACTACACTTACATAGGCTATTCAATCTAAATACTTGATAACCGATGCTTTTGCAAGCTGTCATACATTTGAAAGTTTTTACATAGTCACCGCAATTGCTGTAAAAGCTAAGTCCGTAGTGTTTTCTGTGATCTGTAACTGTTTTAAAACATTAATATCATTTAATAATAATTTTAATCACAAATATATTGAATTTATATATAAGACGAACCATTAGAAAAGCTAATTTTAACGCATATCAAGGCTACCACAAAGTATAACATTTTCGCCTAAAACTCGTAAAACGTGAATTTAATTAAATGCATTCACAAGTAAAATAGTAAACACACTTCATTATACTTTTTACGACACTATTTCAATAAAGCCCGTAATATGTGTTTTACAAGTACCTACTAAAAATTCATACATAAATGAAGCTGTAATTGCAAAAGAATATGAAGATTGATAGTTAACATCTGTCCATAACGTGCCTTTTGGATTATATATATATGATACAAATAATTCAAAAATCGTCCGCCTTTGTTTTCTGGCCCGGGACTATCTAAGTTCTAATTAATAAATCAGGAATGTGATAATGGCGGTGCACATCGGACTCTAATTCTCGGAACAGACCACTCTATGGCCACCCAAATGATGATTTCATTATGTGTATGATTTTGATTGATGTATCAAAAGAAGTCTCCAGGCAGCCGAATTCTTTTCATAACGGACATATTTGTCTTTGTTTATTACTTGGAACTAATTGATCTGCGGCGCCATAGTTTTTGGGCGCTTTCAAATCCTATTGGAGAATTCAAGGCATAATATTTCAAAACCTCCAAATAAGAATATAGATCGTATGTATTTCCGTTGCATATCTTAATGTGTTTCAAGAATTGTTTCAGCTTAATTAAAAAAAAACGTCAGTATTTAATTTTAGGTACAAATATTAATTCTATATTTAAATACAAATGTTTGTGTATAAAACAGTTTAGGCTTATTCGGTTGTTTTTGTTTACGACCAGTAATAAAAGGAAGATTCCAGAGAGAGACTGGCTGTCTAAAAGGAAGGTGACAGGTCCCCACAGTTTACGCCAACTACGACACAAATTGCGATATTAAGCACAGGGCGTGATGAAAAAACTCCAACTGAATATAAATAAGGCAGGAGCGCTATAATCAATATAAACGATGCTAAAGAAGATTAGAAAAATCCTATGCGACAACAAATTCACAAGATTGAGAAAGTATTACTACGCTTCGGTTGTTTTAATTTATCAAGGTTGTTTATAAAACTTTAATTAAGTTTTATTACGGATGTTATAATTAAGTTATAGTCAATGGATGGAGCGACATGTATTTGGGCAGGTTTTTTTTTGATATAAAAAGAAATAACCATTATAGTATCACAAATTATTTCATATTATTTTTTTAAGCTTCACACTGTATCCCGCACATAGCAGGATAGGCAGAGAGAACCTGGGAACCTAATGTTAAGAAACTTCGTTGGCCATTAACCACTTTCCGCCACACACACACCATTGCCCACTTTCCGCCATATATTTGAGGCTTTGCGTGGAGTAGTGGAACTTACTTGGTATCAGAGCGAGAAATTAAAAATGTTAAATATTTTATTCCCCGTAGTGGGGATCAGAAACACAACCATCGCGTTTACAGACGTATGCTTGTGCCCCTGTACCAACCATGAAGGTCTCCAATTTCAGTTAATGTTAATTTAAATTAATGATTATTACCAATACTAAATATTACTCTTGGCATATCCACAACACTCCTCACGCCAGACGTTAAAGTTATACGGCTCTAAAAAATCGAGTAAAAAATGCAAAGGCGAAATTGAATTTGATTCCGATACATAAATTTTACTTAGACTATTTGTCTCCCTTGGCTCAAGCGGGAAAATAAGCCATGTTGATTTAATTTGTTCTTTTCAAACAAAATTACCAACCGCCTTTTAATTGTCTTTTTGAACTTTTTAATGTTAGAACGTAGTATATACGGGTATATATTATGTATTGGTTACTACTTCGTATAATCTAGCCATAGATACCGGCTGCCTCAATGCAATACAAACAGTTGTTCTGATTAACGGCTCTCGAAATGACTAAAGACAACAGATATAACGCTTTTTAATGCATGTTATGTTTACATAAAGATTCTTTGTGTGTGGTGTTTTATAGTTTTCTGTTCAACCGATTTGTATACGAGAGAAAATAGATTACAGCCGATTTTTCTTGTTATTAGTGGTCATAAATCATGGCACATCCGTGGTTCTCGATCCTTAAATAAGATCTGAGGAAAACAATATATTCACTTACATGTTCTATCGATTTTTGTGTTACAAATTATTCACATGTTCATTTTTATATTTACTTGTCCCTTAACTGATATTATAAGGAAAAAAGATGTCGCTAAAATAATTTATCATTATGATAGGTACCTATTTACCGCCTTCTCTCAAAGCTACCAATCCGGACTAATGCTCTGAATTCAAATTTTCCGTATCGCATTAATCCACCCGAGGGTCGTAATAAATTCCATACTATACGCGCGACACGCGTATTAAAATAAACATATAAACATATACACCCCCGTGTACACCCACTGGCGAAATGGTATATTAATTAGATATATTTCAATTAACAAAATAATATCACTTAACTTAATAAAATTTTCAATTATTTTACTATTTTATTGTTATACTCTTATATAATGACATTTATCAGTTATTGATCATATACATTACGTTACTTACATATGTACATAGTTGTGTTGTGCCAAACTAAAAAATATATATATTTATTTAAAATATTTTAAACAACGGCTAGAGGACTAGAGGCTAGACTGTCGTCACTATGGGGCATAAAATATTTAGTTAATATTTTCATTTCCTCGCTCTGGTAACAAGACAAAGCGCGGTGTTGAGCACACACTAGACACACAATGCCTCAAGAATTAGGAACGAAAGTGTCGTAGTGGAACACAAATCGTCTTAACATTAGGTTTCCAGGTTCCCTCTGCCTACCCTGTTGCATGTGCAGGAAACAGGGAAACCACGTGGAATGTAAAAAAATAAATAGTTTTTTTGAGGTCCTATGACTGTGCTGTAACGCTGTGAGATGGCGTTTTATTATAACAATAATGGAGTCTCATCTCCCAACGGGGCACAGGGGTGCAAGTGTATAATTTACTTGACACGTTGTCGAATGCACTCTACAATGTTATGCATATTGTTTAACAAATAATAATCTAATAATTTAACTTTAAAATATTGGATGTAACTACTTTTTACTCATTTGTAATCAAAAATATTTTTATATAATAGAACGT
Organism: Heliconius congener; assembly: GCA_018230605.1. Taxonomy (NCBI): domain Eukaryota; kingdom Metazoa; phylum Arthropoda; class Insecta; order Lepidoptera; family Nymphalidae; genus Heliconius; species Heliconius congener. Next base: position 7,172 of record DWAO01000901.1, on the reverse strand, counting down.
GATCCCATCGTGATGCGTCCAGCAGAAGCAAGTATGTCTCGTAGAAAATGTTGATCTAACGACTTCAAATGTAGGTTAAAAACTATGTCATTTGTAGGTAAAGAAAAAAATGGGAAATTTCTGCTCAACTAAACACAGAGCATGTTAAACGGTAAAACCTAAAAATGTAAGTATTCTTTCAAGTGGAAATCGATCCCACAATCATCAAACGCCACATATTTTACGACGACAGCTTGAACAAAAACAGGACTGAAAATATTTAATACAATAAAAAATACCAGTCAAATCATTTTATTTCGCAAAGAACCGATTAATTTGTTCAAATCCCAAATCGCACTTACAATTTATTATAACAAAGTCATCCCTTAACGAACGATCATTTATAGATAGCCGTAGGTAGCTATATATTAAATTACCGCGACTCCCCTCCCCTCCTCTTCCCTCTCGGCACCCGGCAAAAGCGCTCATTGTTGTCTAACACGAAAATATTCATTTGAATATTTACTTAACATGGATAATATTTTAATCTTCCCCTTTGAATTATACATTTTCCAACGGAGACAATTTCACGCCTATCTCGTATAAACGACACAACTCTACTTCATTACGCAGTGAAATATAGCCGTGAATTACTTCAAAAGCGAGTAATTAAAGTTGCAATTCGCTTGAACCCGCGACCAATATCAATTTAACAAGATATTCCTTTTGTTAATATTCGCACACGCTTTATCAAATTCTCCAGCGGGGGTGACAATAAGCCGCTGTAAGTATTCTCTCTGACATATGGATAAAAGCTTTCATTTCACTCTTAGCTCTTTTGAGTGTGATATAGAATTGGATAATGGATATAAGTAAATGGGGTAAGAAAATAAATTAAACATTTGTAACATAAGACACAGATACAACTATTGTGTATTATAATTACTTTAGTTCATAGTTTGAAGTAAAAACTAGTTAATTTTTTTTTATCGGCTCCTTGCTGTATCCTGATAAGCAGGACGGCCAGGGAGAACATAGAGATAAAGATCGTTCGTTTCTTCGCTTTTCGCCTGAATTTCGAGACATTGCGTATTAGTTGTGCACCATGTCTTGATATCCATAGAGAAGAGATAATAAAAATGCGGGCAGGTCCCAGACCCACTACCAGCAAGGTCAGTAATAATAGCCTTTACGAAATGACTTTAAATAAAATAAAAAAAAAAAAATAAAAAAAAATAAAACCTAAGCTTATATGTTATTATCAGTACCTATTTATTTATTCGGAACTTCAATACATTCGTACGAATATTCCGACTGACTACACTTACAAAATTAAATTACCCGTTGCAGAGTTCGTGCTAAAACGCCTTTGTTGTGTCAAATTATATCATAATTCTATTGTGAAAACTGTTAACTGTCTCCTCGACGCCCTCCAGATAAAAAATAACTCGAACGGGGTCCTGCTCCTCTGTTTAATAACATAATAGCACAATTCCCTCGCCGCATGATTCAATTTGGATTTCCTCCATCCTCCCCCTCGCACCGTGCAAGCTAAAAAATGACAACTTCATTATATTCTTCGCTGTTGGGGGTGACTTGTTTGTCGCACGGATTATAATGATTAATTCCCTAAAATATTAATACCCATCGCACCCGATTTGAACACTTGCTAGCTATTCAGCCTAATCGAATTTTTAAGCTTCTTATATTCTGTACTTATTAAAATATAAAAAAATTAAAAATATACATATAGGAAATAACTAACAATACTAGTGTATTGATTTTAATTGAAAATACAAAATTTAAATAAAAATCACAAAATATATTTGAAAAAAAAATGATGTAGTTAAAGAAAAACTCATTAGCTATAATAAAAAGTCCTCAAATAATTAAAAACTATTATACTTTTACATACTCAATATGTAAGTTTTTTTTTTCCATTGCCAGGACTGTATTAAAAGTATTACATGGCCAGTTTCTTCCGGGCTTTTGTCTGAGCAAAATAAAAACTTCATTTCTCTCCCCGAGGAATTTAATTTGGAGTAATGGAAGTGTTATATTGACTTAACAGGCCAGAAGCTCCCCTCGCAGTAACAGTTATTAAAATGGAAAAATTTATTATTAGCATTTCACCGTTACACTATTTACATTTTGAATTTATTTTGTGATTCCATTAGTCACAACCTAGTGCATTAATACAATAACGCGAGCCAACTTTGAGGACAAGGTTAAAACGTTGGAGTTACAATTAATCACAGAGTATTGTGATTCATTTCATTTATTTATTAGAAATCAAATGTATAATTAAAGAAAATATGATCTTATATATTTATTATTTTATTTTGCTTAAAGTTTCATACATTGTCATAAAATTTTATATATAAATTTTTCTGGAAATTTATTTCTCTAAAAATCCTCTTAAAGCACATACTAAATCTAATTATACAATTAACATAACAAAATTCATAATTTATTCCTATATCAATCAATCTTCAAACATTTTATTTACATAATATGTGTTTAACAAGTTGAAAACAACTGATGCCAACACTGATAGGATCTAAAACATGGAGGGGTAATTTTAAAACGTATAATAAGAAATATGACGCGCCCTGAGTATATCATTTATAGTCCTTTTGTCGCCGAAATTATATTTACAGAAGTGAGCAGACAATTTCACGCTCTCTTCCCCGCGCCCTAGCTCGGACTCTAATCAACGGCATGAAATATTAGTGTGGATCGTTTTGTTTCAGCTAACATTGTTATATTGACTTTGTTTTTCTTCTCTTTTTTTTTATTTTGATGATTGCTATTTAAATGTATTTTTTAATAAATCCAAAATTGTCAAATGGAATTATCTTTTATGACAATACTTGATCGAAATGTCATATATCTCTGATTGTATTTTCTTTATATTCACGTTTCTTTCGAAATTAGACACAATTACCTTGTAGTATAATCGAGTTCACCACTTTCTGTGTTGTTTAAATATTATCCCGACTGAAATTTCACTCTAAAGCTCGTAAATATCGTATTCACTTTGTCCTGGTTCTCTTTTTTATTATTATATTATACAAACAGTTATTTTGTTATTTAACTGTATCGTAAACATCTTAGATTTGATTATTTTCACAATTTTTATAATAGAAATTTGTATATTACCCATATAATATTTTTTTTTCTATTATAAAAAAATATTAAATCACTTGTACTTCTTGCAATTTTTTTCTGATCCACATTACTATAGCTTTCAAGGGTGCCGATCAATAAAGGGTGAGCGTACAGATGAGCGTGAAAGATTGTCCACATGTTCGATCACACCCCACGCGATCCGGTCTTAGCAGCTATCTGGGCTATGCATCAAATTAATAACCTCTGTCCTTTCCGCTACATTATCTAATACGTCAACAGTTTTCACGCGTCGTCGTTGGTGATCGCGATAAAACAATAACAATTATGAACAAAGTGTTACGTTTGGTAAGTTTATTATAAGCAAGTGTGATTTAGAAAAATCTCAAAGTACAGAAAATTCGAAGTAATTGTATATTTAATTTGTATATAGAGCCAGCTGTGTCGCAGCGGCACAAGCCTGTGACTGTAAGCGAGACAGCTTGTGAGTTGTGGTTCGATTTACACTCGAAGAAATTAAAGCGGAAAGTGGGGGAGCGAAGTGCCTTAACACTAGGCTCTCTCTGCTTCAACCGCTACATGATTTTTTAAACAAGGATTTATAGATATGCACAGTTAAAATCTATAAGTATTATAAAATATACTATTATTGAAAATATCTTTATTTATTAGAAATCTATTTATTTTATTCACGCCATTTCACTGCGAATATTATTGCTAAATCATGTTAATACTATTTACAATTACAAAATAGATACGATTTATCGATGCGATACGAACGCAAAAGAGTCGCGTGTCCTTTCCTGAAATCGACAAGCAAATAAATTGCGAGATCAAAGCTGGTACTTGGAAAAACATCGTATCGAAAGGGGCGGGCCGTATGACATGTCTCTGATCGGAAACGGAAGTAGAGACGAAGGAAGTGATGTAGAGCGGCATACGTGCCCACTTCCTAGCGCTGCCTTCACTTAACTCAGCAGGGTGTACAAAAATTATCTACACACTTCCGCACTAACGACATTATTGGATAAATAAAATAGTGTAGTAAAATATAGTAATTTATCACTGTAGCGATATCTAAAAAAATGCGGCGCTGAATTCTTCCACTCAACACGAAATGCCTCCAGGATTTGGCAAGTGGAAAACGGAAGTGTTTTAATAAGAACGGAGAGTTTTAACATTAGGTTCCCTTCGTCTACTTTCTTATGTGCGGTATACAGCGTGAAGCTGAAGAAAAAATTATAACTGCTATTAACATTAAATTGGTTCAGCAAATAGTGAAATAATTGATAAGATCTCAACACAAAAATAAATACAAGTTGAAAACAAAAAACCGCAGCGAACCGGTGCCATAATAAGCCTTGCCCATCAGGTAAGTCTACTCATTTATGAAGTTAATAGTATTTCTATTGCGTGTTTCAAAAATTAATTTGTTTTGAGTTCCTTCTTGTTGGGGGCTTTTGATACTCATCGATAATTTATTGTAAATTACTTCCCTTCCGGAAAATATGTTGGTATGTTTATTTATACCTTATTTTGATGTTGATAGCTTTTATAATACAAGTCTGTCTGATTCTACCTTTTAGGTACAGATGTTGCAAATTCTTATCTATAATCTTATATTATAATGATTACAGTAAATTAAAAGAGTAGTTGCAGAATAGACAGAAATAAAAATTATTTATTTGAGACTCAATAATATAATTTTGAGATTTTTTAATATTAATTTGGTTGAAACACTTGTCTTCCATATACAAAAATCGATCTTAAAAATAAAAAAATAAAAATACAGCCACTTACAAAATTAAAACTTTTATTCTTATACTTATAAATAATATTTAATATATTTATTTAACTATATACATGTCTAATGTACCAAAATTATAATAATTACCTCTATTTTGTATTTTTACCTTATAGTAACATTTATATATAAAATATTATTCTTGAAAGAGTTCATTAATTATTTTGTAAACTTCTGTAAAATTTACGCCATAATTTTCAAAAACAATCTTAAATTCACTGAACTTTGGATTATCGACCATACGTTTTACAATATCCTTAAATTCTTTAGATGTAACTATATCAATAAACTCGGCTATCTCTACGTCATTTTGAATTTTGGTTTCTAAAAGTTCTTTCATATCTTCTATTGGTAACACTCCCAACATTGCAGCTAGGAAACCTGACACTCCTGATTTATATCTTAGCAAATTTACTGCATTATTAAATTCGGGTAAGTTCAATTCAGAATTAATAACATCAATCACTGATTTTAAATCATATCCTTTAGCATTTAAAAATAAATAAACCTGAAAATGGAGAAAGGAAAAAAATAATTTAAAAGTACCTAAAAACATAAAATATTTCACATCATATATTTGTTTAAAAACTATAGTTTACCTCATTGAATTCTTTCATATTTTCTAGGTCCCAAACCATGTCCTTAAACTTAGGACTTCTCAAAAATTCTATAAATCTTATAACTTCCAGATCGTTTATGAATCTAATAGCAGTATTAACGACCTTCTCTAAATCTACCAGCTTCAGGAAATCAAGTATATGATCGCGCCATTGAGTTGCTTTGATTTCATTGCTGAATAATACATGTTCCTCGTTTAAATTAATAGGAGTAGCTCTAATATTAATAATTTCTCCATAACACGACACTGTCAAACATAATAAAATAAAAACTTTGAGCATTTTCAAAGAAACTTTTACTCTACTTCTACCACTGCGGTCGTGAACTAATTAATAAATATTTTAAAATCATATAGTTTATATAAAGGTACAGTAATCTAACTAATTTCGAAATTACAATCATTCATTTGCTTTAGTTACAAAACTGTTTGTACCTAGATTTGATTTCGTTACGATTAACCTACAACGATAATAATCTAAAGATATAATACAGTAGATAAAAGCCAATTTTAGCTACAAATATATTAAGTTGTGGAATAAAGTGTAAGTAAGACATATCCATATTCCCTAAATAAAAAATATATATGCATTTATTTTCCAGCGTTTGTACGTTCATAGCCCCAATTCAAATAAATCAGCTTCAAGCTGTATCCCGTATACAGCAGGGTAGGACGAGGGAACCTAGTGTTTAAACACTCCGTTCCCCGCTATCCACCGAATTCTGGAGGTATTGCGTATTAAGAAGTGGAACTCAACGCCGCCCTTTGCCTCGACACCAGAGCGAGGAAATGGAAATATAAATTTAAATAAATATTTCATATCCTCGAGTAGGTATCGAACTCACAACCAGTCGGTTTACAGTCACACTTTGTGCCCCTGCGCCACGACTGACCTCATATATAAACATTATCAAATAAAACAAGCAAAACAACCAACAAACAACGTACAACAAATGTGTAATTTCAGACTTGAGACACTCCGTTAGTTTATAATGGCAACGATTGTTCCCGATGCCTAGTCAAGAGATTGTAGAGGAGGAACAAATTGCGCAACCAGCGCAATGAGCAGAACTGACGGACGCGTGACGGTCGGACGCTGTCCATCGAGGCGTCCGATGTATCGCCTGCAGACTGTGTTTATCGCTATTATAACGACACTAAGGTAATTTTGCACGTACCATCTAATGCATTAAAGTGGATGCTCAGTTATATGATTGTTAGTACATTTTATAAAGCCTTACGAAACTATGAGTTGTGTACATATGTAAGTATTGGTAGAAAAAAAATATGAATTAGGGAAATTGGTAAAAAGAGAGAGCACAAGCGTGTGACTATAAACGCGAGTGTCTTAATACTAGGTTCCCTCTGCGTAAGCTGCTGTGTGCGGTATATAGCGTGAAGCTAAAATAAGAAAAAATATAGGTAAGTATATCGAGAATGAGCACATTCATGGTATTAGGCAAGTATGTATATAGGCAACTTAGGCAGAGAGAATCCAGAGTTAAGGCGTTTGCTCTTTGTGAGTCGTATTCTATCATTTTTGATTATCACATTAAAAATATAAATACAGTCGAATTTATAACCTCCTCCTTTTTGAAGTCGCTTAAAGATATACTTTTTTTTTTTTTTTTTTTTTTTTTTTTT